>SJYV01047380.1:2016840-2050733 GCA_006410875.1 Neotragus pygmaeus | reverse complement strand
AAAAAAAAAAAATTCTTTCCCTGTCTTTCTCCCACACTTTCTCTTGAGATTATATATATAATACAACAATGTACCCAAGTAAAACTACATTTCCTGCACTACACCTGTTGCTAGGTGTGATCATGAAGCCAAGTTCTGACTAATGAGATGTAAGAGGAAATACTGCTTCAAAATTCCACAAAGCCTTCTTTAAAACATGGACAACTAAGTGATACATTTTGGGGCTTCATCCCGTTCAACTTCCTACTGTCCAGAGGAAAGATGTGATGACTGGAGCTCCAGCAGCCATCTTGGACCATGAGGTATCATTGAGGACAGAAGCCATATATGTGCTAAGGTTGACAGAATAAAAAAGAAGGAACGAACCTAACCTCCTGATGACTACAAGAGTCTCAATAATGGTCACAAGTTACAACTGAACTGCCTAAACTTGAAAGACAAATACTATTTCACATACACCACTGCAATGTGTGCTTTTCTATAATATGTATTTGAACCTAATCATGAAGGCAGATGGAAAAGGTGGAGAAGTAAAGTTGAAAGACCAACTTCGTTTCCACCTTTGGCTCACTAGAGGCCTCCATGCACCACTATCTAGCAAGAACTTACAAGACAGGACTAATATGAATGATAGCATCAGTTGGAGACTTGAGTCAGGAAGCTATGTTACTTTAGTTCTTCTAAGGTCCCCATTTTTCTGGTCTGTCCAATTACACCAGAGAGGAAAAAAAAAAGATCTCCCAGGAGTATTAAATTCCTAGAATCTCAGCAGTCTTCAGGGAGAAAAACTAGAGCTAGCCTGAATGACCTTGGCACTTACAACACTTCTACACTCCCAGGATACAACTACAATAGCCCCCTAGAGAGACGTTCAATAGGAAGCACCATGGGAGCAGTTTAGAAACTGGCAAAGGCATCTGGCTTTGGGTAACAATTTCAGAAACATTCTTGCCAAGAACCTGGGCAGACTTATATCCTTTTCTCTGTGGCCAATCCACACATTTGTCCACTCTGGGCTCCTGGTATCTGCCAGACCCAAGAGCCAGGCATTGCAAATTCAGTGGGGAAGGAGCTCGTGGAGATTGCGATCCAATCAGGCCAAAGATTCATAGTGATTCCTCCCCTTCTTTGCCAAGATCCTCCCCACTAGAGACATGAAGAGCAAAATGTCCAGAAAACTGACTTTGTGTAAATTCTTCCTCCAGGTAGAGAATGAGCAGAAAAGTTAAAAATGACTGACTACTTGTTGCATGCCTTCCATAGTTTCAGCATCTTACAAGTATCAATTTATGTAGTCAGTATCATCTCCATTATACAGATAAATTCAAGCACAGACAGATTAAATAACTCCTCCTTGGGACTTCNTGATCCAATCAGGCCAAAGATTCATAGTGATTCCTCCCCTTCTTTGCCAAGATCCTCCCCACTAGAGACATGAAGAGCAAAATGTCCAGAAAACTGACTTTGTGTAAATTCTTCCTCCAGGTAGAGAATGAGCAGAAAAGTTAAAAATGACTGACTACTTGTTGCATGCCTTCCATAGTTTCAGCATCTTACAAGTATCAATTTATGTAGTCAGTATCATCTCCATTATACAGATAAATTCAAGCACAGACAGATTAAATAACTCCTCCTTGGGACTTCTTGGTGGTCCAGTGGCTAAGACTCTGTTCCCAATGCAGGGGGCCCAGGTCAGGGAACTAGGGAACTAGATCCCACACGCTGCAGCTAAGAGTTCGCATGCTACATACAACTAAACATCTCAAGTGCCACAATTAAGACCTGGCACAGTCAATAAATAAATAATTTAAAAATAAGTAACCCCCTAGCGGAAGGGCTGGTACTCAATCCCAGACAGAATNAGTTCGCATGCTACATACAACTAAACATCTCAAGTGCCACAATTAAGACCTGGCACAGCCAATAAATAAATAATTTAAAAATAAGTAACCCCCTAGCGGAAGGGCTGGTACTCAATCCCAGACAGAATCCACGCCCTTACCCTTATTCTACACTATCTGCAGAAGTAAGGTAGTGTATCTTGCCATCAGCCTAACTACAACAACAACAACTCAACGGCAAGAATTAGTTCAGTCGGACCATGCAGCTATTTTGCATCCCATCCCTCTACTCCCAGGGGGCACTGGCAGTGTCTGGAGGCAATTTTGGTTGTCACAGCTGGCAGTATTACTAGCTTCTAGCAGTTAAGACCAGGGATGCTGCTAAACCTCATAGAGGGCAGAGAACATCCCCATAATCCCCACAGAAATTATCCACCCCCAAATGTAAATTAAGCAGCAGACTAAAATAATAGTGAACTTCCAAGAAACACTCCAACTTACATGATGATGGTGGTGGTGATGGTGGTGCGGTGATACCGTCAATGTCACTTTGGTGGAGAGCTTCCTGTGGGTGGAGTCCCAGGCATGGACAAGAAACCTTAGCTCTGGACGATGGAGGTGTACAGGCCGTTTGACTGTAACCACGCCATCTGTGTGCACTTTGAATCGGGTGTCGTCAGAAACATAGACTCTCCTTGGTAGGCCAGTACATCCTTCAAAACTCACTGCAGGGCATAAATGACAGTGATTAGAAAACTGGGGAGATGAAACAGCACTCCTTTTCTAGAGACTGAACTTCATTCACCCACTAAAAGTCTAACTCACACAAAACAGGCAGAAGGAAAACAAACCAGAGTCTGTTGACAAATGGCAAAGATGACCAAGTAGCAGGCGCCATCTCCACAAGCCCAGGGCGATTTTACTGTGGTGACTCTTTTCTCATCCACCTGGAGAACTGAGAACGATAACCTGCCTAGAAAGTAGCTTCTCCTTTTCAGTAACAAAACAGGGGTCTCTCCTTCAGACGACTCCTGATTATGTGAAAAATAACTGAGACAGAATACCTATTGAGTCCAAACATTAGACTGAGGTACAGTGAGATCCTTTGAATTAACGACATTTAAATAAACAGTGTAGGGACTTCCCTGGCAGTCCAGTGGTTAAACAATCTGACTTCCAGTGCAGGGGATGCAGGTTCAATCCCTGGTTGGGAAACTAAGATCCCACATGCCGCAGGGTAACTAAGCCCACAGCTACTGAGCCCGTGTGCCTCAACAAACAGCCCATGCAGCCAAAACTAAAAATAAATAGATAAGTAAGCAAACAGTTTACATTTCAATAAACAGTGGCAGATAATGAGAGGACGCCAGCAGGACATAACGGTTAAGATTAAGGGCTTGGGAAAATTTTTTAACCTCAGCCTCTTCATCAGGCTTCCCTGTGGCTCAGCTGGCAAAGAATGCACCTGCAGTGCGGGACATCTGGGTTTGATTCCTGGGTTGGGAAGATTCCCCTGGAGAAGGGAATGGCTAACCACTCAAGTATTCTGATCTGGAGAATTCCATGGACAGAGGAAGGTGGCAGACTACAGTCCAAGGGGTTGCAAAGAGTCAGACACGACCGAGTGCCTTTCTTTTCTTCATCTTCAAAATGAAAATAATCATAGTGCTCACTCTTCAAATATGGTCTTATTTACTGTCAGGAGTAGAGCTGAAGTCCCAGCTCTGCTTATTAGCTCTGAGACCTTGGGCACATCACTGAATCTCTTGGTGCTCCAGTTTAGCCATCTGCAGAATGAAGGTATTTGACAACAACTACTTCCTAGGGTTATTTTAAGATACACAGAACAGTGCCTGGCACATACTAGATGCTTCATTTATTCAGTATTCCACAAAAGACATTGATAATGGCAGATATTCATTTAGAACTGATTATATGCTTATTTTCTGAGGCATTGAGAAGTAAAGCCTGTTTGCAATCTGAGACCACCCAGTGGAGAAGCTCATCACTGTCAGGGGAGACAGTGAAGATTTCACAGGAAAATCTTCAACCTGATCATACAGTGCAGTGAGACAAATGCAAAAGACAAAAGAGGACTACTTGGATGAGGGAACTTAGGATCAGTGGCTAAGAGACAAAGCTACTTAAAACTTTACAGTCATTGAAGTATTAAAACTTAAAAAGTATTAATAACCAATGCTGGAGGAGCTGTGGTGAAAAGTGTCTGCATTAAACATCAGAGTCCCAGAGGACTCATTTAACAAGTTTCCATCAAATAATTTGTCAGACATTGTGCTGGGCAATAAGGACAAAATTGTGAATAGACAGGCAAGGCACCTGCTTCCATTGAGCTTATACTAAATTGTGAAAGAGATGGACACATAACAAAACTGAATCTCAGGTAGTGACAAATGCTAGACATTAAGGAATTTAAAAAGAGGATAATATAAGAGTGACGGGGGAAAAAAGAGGGATGAAGTATGGGAAGTGTATAACTTTTACTGGTTGTGAAAGCTGGCCTCTCTGAAGTTGTAGGTGTCTGAGCTGAGACCTGAAGGAGTCAGCCTTGTAGAAATTTTGGCTCAAGAGCCTTCCAGGCAGAAGGAACAGTTGATGAAAATTCCTTCTGGGAAACTCAAATTGATCTGTTCTCCCTTTCAAATAATTATCTCTCATTCCTTCAGTGCAACTTTTAGTTTTTCCAAGAGATCTTTTATTAAAAAAAAAAAGTTCTGTTCTTTTGCCTATTTTACATGGCTAAACTAAGCACAGCATAGACACGTCTACATGGACATGGATCAGATCTCTGCCTGAAAGCCCTCAAGTTGGTCATGGTGTCTGGGCTGCAGTTTTCACTTGTTCCACTAGGGGCCACCATTGCCAACTTTTCTGACACCAACAGCCCCACCCTTGCTAGAGAAAATAAGACCTCGTTCGGGGGCAGGAGGATAAGCACCATGATTATTCCCATTTTTCAGATGAAGAAACCGAGGTTCACAGAGGTTAAGACGTTTGATCCCTATAACTAGTGAACAGCAGAGTTGGGATGGCCCTTAATATGACTAACCTAGTCTCAATCACTCCCTGAACCCTCTTTTGCCAGTTTGTTTAAAAAAAGAAAAACTCAAAACCATGCCACATGCCTACCCTCACCTTTTAGTCTGGTTCTACAACTGATTTCCTAGATTTGAAGGGGTTGGGGAGGGGTGAGCATGGCAAGGATTTTTTAAAATGACAGGAAGAGGTTGACAAGAAGAGCCTCAGAGTCTGACTGGAATGATTCTAGAAACCCAGATTCTAACATCTTCTTGCAGAGTGAGCCTACACAAAATGCTTGACCTCTCTGGGCTTCGGTTTTTTCTACTGGCACCTGAAGGATACCACCACTGACTAAGCCCACCTCTTCAGGGTTTTGTGAGATTAAACTAGACAATGAAGGTGATCACAACATTCTCCCAACCACATCCCAGCAGAAACGATGGGGCCACTGGGCTGTGTTTGGGGGGGCTTGCCATATAATCAGGGAACAAAAGCCGCCCTCATTTTCCACACCGAATTCTGTTCCCCAGCCGGCCCAGACCTGGGCAGTGAGAGCTGGGACGAGCATGATTGGACTTGCCAAGCATGGCAGCCTGAAAAAATGAAAATGGTTTTGCAAATAACTTAATGCAAGGCTCTTAACCTGCTGTGGGGCATCTTGCCTTAATGGTGGCTAAGCCCTGCCCTGTGAGAAGTGACAGAAGTAGTGTATGCGCCGCAGGCAGGCCCAACCTGAATTTCCAGGTGCTCATTAAGGCCCATTATCTTTCTGTGCAACCTGAGCCTCTGGGCTGATTAGCCAGAAATTACAGAAAAGACAGGGGATCTCCAGTTCTGAGAAGGCTCTGGGAAGCTGGCTTCAACCCTGGCAAGGGCTGGACAGTGTGTCAGAGCCACAGGGAACACTAACACCAGCATGTAGTGGGAAACAAGACTGGCAAACCGTAGAAACCAGAAGATCAGTATATGAGGATTGGGTATATTTGAACATCTTAAAAAAAAAAAAAAGTTTTGTTTTTTCCTGTCTGCACTGCACGGCACGCCTTAGTTTCCTGACCAGGGATTGAACTCTCGCCCCTTGCAGTGGAAGAGTCTCAATCACTGGACTGCCAGGGAAATCCTACTTGAACATTTCTAAAATAAAAAGTTAAATAAAAAAGACAGCAAAGAACTAAGTATTAAATCAGCATGTTGTCCTTTCCTAAATCAGTCATTTGGTCACTTGGTTTTGAAACTAGATCCTAATGACCAGAGCCAAGAACCCACTGGCCATCTCTAAATGGGAAGGTCTTTCCACCACAGTAACATCATCATCACCANAGAACTAAGTATTAAATCAGCATGTTGTCCTTTCCTAAATCAGTCATTTGGTCACTTGGTTTTGAAACTAGATCCTAATGACCAGAGCCAAGAACCCACTGGCCATCTCTAAATGGGAAGGTCTTTCCACCACAGTAACATCATCATCACCACCAAAGACTAGATCCAACAGCTTCAACTACCTTTTATCCACTATTTTCTTAATATCTAAACAGGTGAGAACATTATGTGTCAGGTTCTATTCTAAGCACGTCACAAACACTAACTCATTTAATCCCAGAACTCTGTGAAGCTGCTGTCATCAGCGTCCCCTTTTTATAGATGGGGAAACTGAGGAGTTCCTAAGTGGCAGAGCCTGGACTGGGACTTAGGTATGTCCGAGAGTTCACGCTCCTGACCACTCTGCCTCTCTACAAGTCAGACTCTTACCCTGTGCTCCTTATGTCCAGTTTTTCTGATTGAATCCCCCACCCCAGGCCATCTTGTGGTGTAGGCATCACCAGTCCCATTTTCTTTGCCCTGAATTAAAGGCTGGTGGGAGGAGGAGCCGGGCTGCCTGATCCCAGAGTGAGTGTTCTTCACTACTCTTCGCATTTGCAAAATAGGGATGGAATACTTCTTGGGGTGGGGAGGGGGCAAGAAAAAAGACATTCCAGAGCAGGTGGAATTCTACACAGCAGGAGGTTGACAGTAATTTGAGTGGAGATGGAAGTGGAGGGAAGGTTGAAAGAGGTACAGCTGGAGGCAGTTTTTAAAAACGTTAACTTCGTGAAACATTTTTGTATTGTATGGTATGTTACAATACAGTTGAGTCATTTTTTAAAACAACAAAGAGAAGAGTGAGGTAACAAGTACCTTTAGGGATTTCCTTCTTCGTCCAGTGGCTAAAGACTCTGTGCTTCCAACCAAGAATTTGCAGGCCACAACCAAAGATCCCAAAACTAAGACCTGGCACAGCCATGCAGCCAAACAAATACATGTGCGTGTGTGTATTCTAAAAAGCATCTTCAGCACACGGTGACTCCTGTGTTGTCATTCATCCTACAAGTGCCCCATTTTCTCGCGTATTTGGCAGAAGTAGTAGCTTAATCTGAGGACCCCCGGAAGAGATGCCTGAAGTCCAAACACAAATGAAACCCAAGTCCATGAAAAGCTTTGTAGTCCTAAGGCAGCAACATTCTTTGCTTGGAATTCCATCGTGCCACAAACCGTCCTGCCTGAAGGCTCCCGTTTCTTCTCTCACCCCCGCCCAACTGGAATGTGAGTGGGTAGGAACAAGACAGTCTCCAAAGCCTCCATATATTTTAGGGAGATGTAAGGACCGGGCCTGCCATCAGATTCAGCTACCCATAGTTATTTGGCAAGGAGTGGGATCACCCGGTCTTTCAGAAGCAACTATCTGCAAGTGGGGTTTTCCCCACAACACATACAAAGAGGTGCCTTCTGGGATGTCTCCCTCTCCGCAAGAGGCATTTTCCACGGCTAACACCAAAGAACACTGCATTTGTTTTTATTTCAGGGACCACTGGAACAAAGCATCAGATGAGAAAATTTTACATGCGAACTCAAGGGCAAGATCATAAGCCTTCTGAGGCTCTTGGAGATCCTGGGGGCCACACTGCCATTGTGCACCCCCAAACCAAGGGTTTCAGTTTTTAACTTAAATACTCAAGGAACAAGAAGTCTTACCTGATGGACGAACAGAACCCTGGGAGACAGACGTGTACCGCCTGGCTGGGCAGGCGTTCACTTCGCTAGAGAGCCACCGTGTTTCCAACTCCAACCTCAAAGCCCTAAATCTCCGTGGGTACCACCACCCAGAAAGTTCCTTTCCAGGTTCCATTTTCTTTGATGGACTAGGTGACTGGAATGTCTTCCTTTGGTGGGTGTTCATGAAACTACTAGCCATTCCAGGTTTAATAGGCACCCATGCTCAGCAGAAAATGTAATTCAATGTTTAAAAAATGGGAGAGAAAGCATGATGAGGCCTCCAGTTTGTCCACACTCAGGCAATGTTGAGATTCAAGTTGCACCAGGAAGACTATCATTTTAGCCCCGATAAATCTCCAGTTATGTGTGCCCACTTGTTCCTGAGAATTACGGGCAGTAACACCACCTAACAGCCTGACTAGACATAGCAGCCTTGGTGGGTAGAGTCCAGCAGCCACAGCTTCTCAATGAGGAAGTGGGCTCAGAAGTCTCAGTGAAGAGACTTGGCCAAGCCGCCTAGCTATGAAGTGGCAGGGCCTGTGGTCTGACGCCCCACCAGGACTTAACCACCAGGCAGCCTGCCTCCTGCTTTGATGAGCCATTTGTGAGACTGGTTGCTAGCTGAATGGCCACAGGGAAGAGATTTCACAAGACAGAATGGGACAGGTGGAGGGGAACCAGAGTAAAAAGAGCCAAGTTTCCCTGTCCCTATCTCCGCAAGACACTCACACTCACCCCATCTCTCCTCGAATGAAAGATGAAAGTGACGCCTTGGAAATCCAGTGCCGGGGCCTCAGAAAAACATAAGGACAACCAGACAAGCAAAGGAGGAAGTTTTAAAGATTCAAGAATGTTCTGCCTTAGGTCACTGCGTTACATAAGTTGAAATAAGTCGGAGTTCCTTTGGTCGGCCAACTTAACTCCCAGACATTTTTTCTGGTTAAGATAAGCAGCCTGGAATATCACATTGCACAAGCACAACTCGCAGGTGTGTCCACAAGAGCCTGTGCATTGTGCTCCCCCAGGGCGTTCTCGGCTAGGGCGCCGGCAACCCATCAAATCGTCCTTGTCCACAGGCAGCTCCCGTGGGATTCCAGGGATGGGAAATTTTATTTTCAATACTTATCTGTTTGACTGTGCTAGATCTGTGGTGTTTGGGATCTTCAAGGGAAGTTTATTTTTATGAAGCTTATCGAGTTATTTCTCCTGGCCTCCCAGCATGTTGTTGCCCAGAACAAATTATAAGTGGTCTTTGTCTTCATTTAACTCACACCCTAAAAACAGATGTCAACAATGGGCACCCCGGGGAAGGAGGCAAGGAACAAAGTCTCCTCCTGTCTGTTTCCATCCAAACAGACTGGAGTGGAGGGGGCAACAGTGTGCAGAGAAAATGGTGAGGCTGCAGTGGAAGGTCAAGTTATCCCAGAGCCCTGTGACAATGTGCCCACAGGATAAAGGGGTGATCATCACCCTGGATCTCCCCCTCTGTTTAAAGATGTATGTATTTATTTCTTTATCTTTGGCTGTGCTAGGTCTTCATGGCTGCTTGTGGGCTTTCTCTAGCTGCAGTGAGCGGAGACCACTCTCCAGCTGGGGTGTGTGGGCTCTCACTGTGGGGGCTTCTCCTGCTGCAGAACACTCGAGCTTTTGGAGTTGCGGCATGGGACTTCAGTAGCTGTGGCTCCCGGGCTCTAGAGCACACAGGCTCAGGACTTCTGGCGCAGGGGTTCAGTTGCTCTGTGGCATGGGGGATCTTCCCAGACCAGGGATTGAACCCGTGTGCTCTGCATTGGCAGGTGGATTCTTAACCACTGGACCACCAGGGAAGTCCTCCACCTTTGTTTTAAGGTTACACTCACACCGCCTGGGTCATTCCAGCAAGGCATGTTTGCTCCCAGATTGTGTTTCTGCTTGGACTAACGCAGAACATTCTCAGACAGCAAACACCATGGATGCTGATCACAATCAGCACAGTGAAAAATGTCACAGACAGCACTTCCACAGTTGGGTACAAGCCAATGCAAATACTTTTATGATTTTACATTTGTGTGAACAGGGTCAACCACAGTAGGGTCAAACCCCAGCTTCGCTTTTTAGGTAAGTCACTTCGACCTCCCTCCTTAAGTATCATTTTCCTCTTTCTGTAGAAGGAGGCAGCTTCATTTCCTTCAAGGGATTGCTTCAAGGATTCTTTCTTCAAATATTTACAGAGCCTTTACTTTTTGCCAAGCATCTTTCTAAGGCCTGGGAAATACAGCAGTGAACAAAGCATGCATCCTGTCCTCATGGGGCTTTCATTCCAATGGGGAAGAAATAATTAATAGAATGAAAGTGTTAATAGAGAAAAACAAATAGGTAAGGGGTTCCAAGCTTCTCTGCAGAGCAGGGCTGGAGGGGACAATTAAAATGCATTTAGGGAAGGCTCAAAAAGAAGCATTTGAGGGACTTCCCTGACGGTCCAGTGGTTAAGATTTCGTGCGTCCACTGAAGAGGGCATGGGCTGATCCCTGGTCAGGGAACTAAGATCCCACATGCCACAAAGGCATGGCCAAAAAATAAACTAAATAACAATTAACACACACACAATATTCCACTGTATGGATACAAGAACATGAATAATCTTCCCTGGTGGCTCAAACGGTAAAGAATCTTCCTGCAATGCAGGAGACCTGGGTTTGATCCCTGGGTCAGGAAGATCCTCTAGAGAAGGAAATGGCAACCTACTCCTTTATTCTTGCCTGGGAAATTCCATGGACAGNGTTTTTAACTTAAATACTCAAGGAACAAGAAGTCTTACCTGATGGACGAACAGAACCCTGGGAGACAGACGTGTACCGCCTGGCTGGGCAGGCGTTCACTTCGCTAGAGAGCCACCGTGTTTCCAACTCCAACCTCAAAGCCCTAAATCTCCGTGGGTACCACCACCCAGAAAGTTCCTTTCCAGGTTCCATTTTCTTTGATGGACTAGGTGACTGGAATGTCTTCCTTTGGTGGGTGTTCATGAAACTACTAGCCATTCCAGGTTTAATAGGCACCCATGCTCAGCAGAAAATGTAATTCAATGTTTAAAAAATGGGAGAGAAAGCATGATGAGGCCTCCAGTTTGTCCACACTCAGGCAATGTTGAGATTCAAGTTGCACCAGGAAGACTATCATTTTAGCCCCGATAAATCTCCAGTTATGTGTGCCCACTTGTTCCTGAGAATTACGGGCAGTAACACCACCTAACAGCCTGACTAGACATAGCAGCCTTGGTGGGTAGAGTCCAGCAGCCACAGCTTCTCAATGAGGAAGTGGGCTCAGAAGTCTCAGTGAAGAGACTTGGCCAAGCCGCCTAGCTATGAAGTGGCAGGGCCTGTGGTCTGACGCCCCACCAGGACTTAACCACCAGGCAGCCTGCCTCCTGCTTTGATGAGCCATTTGTGAGACTGGTTGCTAGCTGAATGGCCACAGGGAAGAGATTTCACAAGACAGAATGGGACAGGTGGAGGGGAACCAGAGTAAAAAGAGCCAAGTTTCCCTGTCCCTATCTCCGCAAGACACTCACACTCACCCCATCTCTCCTCGAATGAAAGATGAAAGTGACGCCTTGGAAATCCAGTGCCGGGGCCTCAGAAAAACATAAGGACAACCAGACAAGCAAAGGAGGAAGTTTTAAAGATTCAAGAATGTTCTGCCTTAGGTCACTGCGTTACATAAGTTGAAATAAGTCGGAGTTCCTTTGATCGGCCAACTTAACTCCCAGACATTTTTTCTGGTTAAGATAAGCAGCCTGGAATATCACATTGCACAAGCACAACTCGCAGGTGTGTCCACAAGAGCCTGTGCATTGTGCTCCCCCAGGGCGTTCTCGGCTAGGGCGCCGGCAACCCATCAAATCGTCCTTGTCCACAGGCAGCTCCCGTGGGATTCCAGGGATGGGAAATTTTATTTTCAATACTTATCTGTTTGACTGTGCTAGATCTGTGGTGTTTGGGATCTTCAAGGGAAGTTTATTTTTATGAAGCTTATCGAGTTATTTCTCCTGGCCTCCCAGCATGTTGTTGCCCAGAACAAATTATAAGTGGTCTTTGTCTTCATTTAACTCACACCCTAAAAACAGATGTCAACAATGGGCACCCCGGGGAAGGAGGACANATTTTTATGAAGCTTATCGAGTTATTTCTCCTGGCCTCCCAGCATGTTGTTGCCCAGAACAAATTATAAGTGGTCTCTGTCTTCAGTTAACTCACACCCTAAAAACAGATGTCAACAATGGGCACCCCGGGGAAGGAGGCAAGGAACAAAGTCTCCTCCTGTCTGTTTCCATCCAAACAGACTGGAGTGGAGGGGGCAACAGTGTGCAGAGAAAATGGTGAGGCTGCAGTGGAAGGTCAAGTTATCCCAGAGCCCTGTGACAATGTGCCCACAGGATAAAGGGGTGATCATCACCCTGGATCTCCCCCTCTGTTTAAAGATGTATGTATTTATTTCTTTATCTTTGGCTGTGCTAGGTCTTCATGGCTGCTTGTGGGCTTTCTCTAGCTGCAGTGAGCGGAGACCACTCTCCAGCTGGGGTGTGTGGGCTCTCACTGTGGGGGCTTCTCCTGCTGCAGAACACTCGAGCTTTTGGAGTTGCGGCATGGGACTTCAGTAGCTGTGGCTCCCGGGCTCTAGAGCACACAGGCTCAGGACTTCTGGCGCAGGGGTTCAGTTGCTCTGTGGCATGGGGGATCTTCCCAGACCAGGGATTGAACCCGTGTGCTCTGCATTGGCAGGTGGATTCTTAACCACTGGACCACCAGGGAAGTCCTCCACCTTTGTTTTAAGGTTACACTCACACCGCCTGGGTCATTCCAGCAAGGCATGTTTGCTCCCAGATTGTGTTTCTGCTTGGACTAACGCAGAACATTCTCAGACAGCAAACACCATGGATGCTGATCACAATCAGCACAGTGAAAAATGTCACAGACAGCACTTCCACAGTTGGGTACAAGCCAATGCAAATACTTTTATGATTTTACATTTGTGTGAACAGGGTCAACCACAGTAGGGTCAAACCCCAGCTTCGCTTTTTAGGTAAGTCACTTCGACCTCCCTCCTTAAGTATCATTTTCCTCTTTCTGTAGAAGGAGGCAGCTTCATTTCCTTCAAGGGATTGCTTCAAGGATTCTTTCTTCAAATATTTACAGAGCCTTTACTTTTTGCCAAGCATCTTTCTAAGGCCTGGGAAATACAGCAGTGAACAAAGCATGCATCCTGTCCTCATGGGGCTTTCATTCCAATGGGGAAGAAATAATTAATAGAATGAAAGTGTTAATAGAGAAAAACAAATAGGTAAGGGGTTCCAAGCTTCTCTGCAGAGCAGGGCTGGAGGGGACAATTAAAATGCATTTAGGGAAGGCTCAAAAAGAAGCATTTGAGGGACTTCCCTGACGGTCCAGTGGTTAAGATTTCATGCGTCCACTGAAGAGGGCATGGGCTGATCCCTGGTCAGGGAACTAAGATCCCACATGCCACAAAGGCATGGCCAAAAAATAAACTAAATAACAATTAACACACACACAATATTCCACTGTATGGATACAAGAACATGAATAATCTTCCCTGGTGGCTCAAACGGTAAAGAATCTTCCTGCAATGCAGGAGACCTGGGTTTGATCCCTGGGTCAGGAAGATCCTCTAGAGAAGGAAATGGCAACCTACTCCTTTATTCTTGCCTGGGAAATTCCATGGACAGAGGAACCTGGTGAGCTACAGTCCATGGGGTCGCAAAGAGTTGGACACAACTGAGCATCTAACACATACACAACAACAGGAATAATAAAATAATTTAGGGGAAAAAAGGAGCAGGAGCATTTGAAGAGATGGCCCCGCTTCTGGCTGTGTGCCAGACCAAGGGACCGAGCCACATAGCAAGCGGCAGTAGGTGGCCTGCTCAGCACAGCACACCCACTTTCGCTGGGCTCTGTTCCAGGGCTGAAGACCCAGGTATTGATTCCTGCCTTCCCAGGGCTCACGTAGTGGAATGAGAGTAACACTAGCACGTGGGTCCCACACAGGCCTGGGAGGGGCGTTGGCTCCTGTCCCTCCAGTTTAGGGGGACCAGGCGGCCTCCCCAGACCACCTGGCCTCGAGATCAGGGCCAGAAAAGAATTCCGTTTGAAATCCTTTGCTTTTCTGGGCCTGTCCTGGACAGTTCAAAAACGAACCCATTGATAAAAACTGCACCCTGTTCAATCACCATCTTCCTGCCTAGATGGGGGGAGGGGCTCTGGTGTCTCAACTGGAGAAACGGGGCTTGCTTCTCTGCTCAAGTCTGAGACCGAGGCCTTGGCTTCAGTTTCCAGGGTGGACACTAACTGCCAAAGAATCTCACTGCCATTCATTTTGAAAGGGGAGGCAGGTGAACCCCACTGTTAAAGAAGGAGTTGGCGGCCTGCCCACTGCAGAGGTGCACAGGGAGGAGGGAAACTGGTTTGGTTTCATCCAAGAGAACAAGAAGCCCTCTGGCTTACACACTTAAATAGGAGGAGTTTTATTATCCAGCTTCTGGCTGCCAGTTAATTTACACAAACACCTGACCCGCCTGCCTGAATAGAGGTGCTAATTGATTATTCCCACTGGCTGCAACCCAGGAAACATTCCTGTGGCCAGGTTGGGCCAGGAACTGTTTGCTTATTGATTAGAAAGAAAAGACTTCCACCCACACCACACAATCTGCCCACTTTTCCTTTCTGTTGGGCTCCCAGAGGCCAGGGAGCACCCTTCTCCCTTCACCTTCTGCTGATTCCTCAGGGGAAGGGGCGGCTGGCATTCCTGGGCTGGGGGACTGGCTCCTAGGTCCCCATGCGCCAGGAAGGGGTCTCCAGCTCTTGGCTGCCCACTTAGGAAATAAAGCACTTTGACCAAAATACCCCAACCTCATCTCCATCTGGGGTAATGTGCCCTGCACAGAGACTGTCCCCATCAGTTCAGTTGCTCAGTAGTGTCTGACCTCTTTGCAACCCCATGGACTGCAGCACACCAGCCTTCTCTGTTCTTCACTATCTCCCAGAGCTTGCTCAAACTCACATCCGTTTAGTCGATTTGATTCCATCCAACCATCATATCCTCTGTCGCCCTCTTCTCCTCCTGCCTTCAATCTTTCCCAAGCATCAGGGTCTTTTCCAATGAGTCAGCTCTTAGTATCATGTGGATGCTTCTTAAAAATACCCAGGCTTGGGCTATGCCACAGGCAAACTGTTCTCTGAGGCTACAGGATATTGAATTTTAAAACTTTCCCCCAGGCACTTGGTGGAGAATGGTCCTACAAAAGCTTCCCCAGGGACAGACAAAAGGCAGAAATAACATAACAACCAATGAGGGAAGTTATCACTCAGGTTTTAATGATAAAGGCTCAGAGATGTTAAGTGACTCTCCCAAGGTCACACAGCACTGAGCAGCAGAACTGGGATTCAAATCCAGGTCTGACCGGCCCCAAGACCCTGGCATTGTTCTGCTTCTCCAGCCGGAGACTCCTTCAGTCCCCACTCCAGTCTCTCTGTGAGCACACCTGGTGACCTCCCTTCCGTATACTGTAGGCTGTTGGAAGTTAACCTGTCAGGCCAGCACACACCTCACATTCCTCAGTCACTTCTTATCAAGGTCTTACCCACACCTATCTTTTCCCCAAATCTTAGTTTTTTGTTTTTAATTTCGAAAACAATACTTGTGTATATTAGAGGAAAGAAAGTGACGAAGCACAGAGGAGGCACCAAAAAGTGGAGACAAACCAAATGTCCAGCTGAAGAATAAACAAAGGGTAGTATATCCATCCCCACAAGAGAAACCACTCTGCAATTAAAAAAAAAGGAGTTAACTAGTTTCTGTTCGTAATTAATTACTGCTCGTCATTAAGTCATTACCACTACAAGCTGCACCATGGGTAAATGTTGAAAACATTATGCTAAAAGAAGCCAGTCACACATACTGTATGGCTCAATTTATATGAAATATCTAAAACAGACAACTCTATAGGGAGTAAGTAGTTGCTTAGGTTTTAGTTTCAAAAAAAAATTGTTTATGGTAGCACAACTCTGTGAATATATGGAAAAGCCATTATATCCTCCTACACTTTAAAAGGGGGGATGTTAAGATGTGTGAATTATATCTCAGAGCTATTATCAAAAAACTACAAAAGAGAGGGAAAAAAAAAAAAAGAGAGAGAGCCAAAAGCACAAAGCGCTCATGGACCCAACCATGCAGAGAAGCCGCTGTCTAAATGCTGTTATGTGTCCTTCAGATCCTGGTCCACCCCTCTCCTGATTCGCTTACTTAACCTTGATATCCATCCTATGATATCCTCTGTTTTTCTAAAATTAGAGTATGAACACTACTATATTTTTAAACATTTTTTCCCCATTTTCTTCTTTCTCCCCATTTCCCCATTTAAAAAAATCCAACTAGATAGTTATTAGGATGGAGAAAATACGGCATAGCTACTTATCAATAAAAAGGGACAAAATACAATAGCATAGAGACTTCCCTTGCGGTCCAGCAGCTAAGACTCTGCACTCCCAACTCAGGGAGCCCAGATTCACTCCCTGGCCAGGGAACCAGATCCCATGTGCCACAACCAAGAGGTTGCACATCACAACTAGAGATTCTACATGCTGCAACTGGAGGGGCGCACATGCAGCAACTAAGACCCAGTGCCGCCAAATAAATAAATATTTTTAAAAGATTTAATACCATAGATAAACCTTAAAGGTGTTATGCTAAATTAAAGAAAATGACAAAAGACTACCAGTCATGGAGATAGGATTCAGTTAGTCTGGAGCAGGGTTCTAGAAATTCTAGGAAACCAGAGATTCATTGGAAAAGACCCTGATGCTGGAAAAGATTGAAGGCAGGAGAAAGGGGCGACAGAAGTGGACAAGTTGGCATCACCGACTCGACAGCCATGAGTTTGAGCAAGCTCTGGGAGTTGGTGATGGACAGGGAAGCCTGGCATGCTGCAGTCCATGGGGTCACAAAGAGTCGGACACAACTGGCAACTTAGCGTGCATGCATGCAAGAGTATTCTAAAACTAGGCTGTGCAGCTACCACACAGCTGTGTACATTTACAAATATGACCTGGCTGTATGCAGTGGGTAAACTTTATGGTATGTAAATTACATCTCAATGAACCTGTAAAAATATACTTATTACTAGGATTTCCTTTGAGGAGGACCCCATGAGTTCAAGTCCCAGGGTTCAAAAAAGACACAAACCCATTCATCTAAAAACACAAGGTCAGAGTGATGAAAAAGTGGGGAAGGAAAAGAGGCCATAAATCATTCTTAATGAATAATAATTAGAAGAGTAAATATTCCATATGACAGTCATTATGTGCGGGCACTGTGCTAAGCACTTCACAAACACTAACTCCTAAACTGCTAGGAAGCAAGTGGGGTTTTTTAATCCCCTTCATCCTGATGAGCCTGAGGCCCAAAAAGGCTTGAGTCACCTGTTCAAGGTCAGAGAGCCAGTCAGTCTATGAAGCGAGAGTCACACATCCAGGACCAGCCAAGGCTGGTTGAACCACTGGGCTAAAACTGCTCTGCCCTGAAGGAGAGAGCCTCCAGAGGAAGGTGACTGCCAGATGAGACGGGTCCAAACCCACGCTGGGCACAAAGGCAGGTTGCTAAAACCAGAGACTGACTCTCTGTACATGGATATAACCCAGATAGACATTTCCAGTCTGGGGGCAGCATTTCCCCAGCACTAATGGATGTGGAAACATGCTGACTCCAGCGCAGAGCTCGAGATTTTGAATCATTCAGTAAGTCATGAACAAGGTCCGGAAACCTCTTCTCCAACACAAAGAATGAATATGAGGCTTGTACCATTTCCAGCTGTGGGCTGTGCTGGAAAAGCTTGGGCCCTCTGCGTCTGACTTTTGGAGCAGAACTCCCCAAGCACAGCTGGACGCCAAAGCTGCACAAGTCAGGCATTTCCCACAGAGTCTCCAGATCACATGCACTTGCAGATGACTCCGAAACAAGTGCTCACTTGTCCAAGAGCACTTACAAGAGGAGGCTTTCTCTTTTTCAGTGGAGGCCAGCATCGTTTTTCCTCATCAAGAACAAATAAGCATTGATGGCAAAGATCGTTGCTTCCAAGAGCATTTGCCTGATCTGCTCAGCTGGATCTGGAGGTGAATGCTCGGCCCCCACGTGTGCAGGCTCCTGGGAAAGAAGCCACACAACCATTCCCTTCCCGGGGAAAAGCAGAAATATCTCAGGCCAGGGAGCTCACCCCAAGACTTCCAAGTAGGCAAGACAACAAAAAAAAGAAAATTATATGAAGACTCCCCAGGCCACAGGTCCCACATGAAAGCATGTGGTGGGCACAGCCAGGGTCCCAGGGCTAATTCTCAGGATACACTTGCCGCCACAAGGCCCTGTGGCACCTCCCCCAGCAGTGCTTCTCACACTTTATTTTTCTGGTTGCGGTTCTTACAAGATTCAGTGGTTTCTCTACCTGGCTTCTTCCCATTTTCCAATCAACAGTTGGAAACTTGCATACATGCAGAATGACGTATGTACAAGGTTATTCACTAAGGCATTGTTTGTACTAGCAAAACATGGCAGAGAACTCAAGCATCCATCAAAGGAGGGTTAGTTTAAACTGTGGAATTTTCTTACAATGAAATCTGATGTGGCTCTAAAACAAACGAGAAGTTCCTGATGCACTGCTATGAATGTACTTTAAGACATTAATGTGATAAAGGCAAGGTGCAAAACAGTGCAGGGGGGTTAAGAATACAGGTTCACCCTTCCTTGTATTTGCATCTCAGCAAAATAACTGAGATTACAAGTCTGAGGGAGGGGCTGTTGTTGGACCCAAAGAGGATCAGGTGGGTGTAGAAATTTTTCCTGTATAATTTTTTATATTGGTTGATTTTCCAGCCAGAAATGTATTATCCGTTCAAAAGACTAAAAAAATAAAACCAAAAACCTCACAGGGAGCATAGGCAAATTGCTCACTATTTACTTTGTAGGAAAACATTAATTTTTGCAGTTATTCAGAGGACCTTGATCCCTCTGAGAACCTCAGCAACCCAAGATGCAGGAGACTATAGGAAGGGCTTGGTGGGAGTGGTGGGAAAGAGCAGGGATGACCCACACGTGACTGGAGAAGGAAGAGGTGCTGCGGGGGAAATGATCAGCTGGTCTAGGAAGAACTAAGTCAGTTGATGGATACTCTCTGGGGTTTGTCAGGAAGATGAGTGCTCAGGCAAGTCCCTTTCATTCATTCATTCAGGGTTAATTTACTCATCGGTGACACAGAGGCTGAAGTGTAAGAAGTAGTGCTTAAAGGCCATGTTGAACAGCTACCTATCGGTATGATTTTTTTCAGAGGGCATCCAAACCACATATAGAGATGTCACACGCTCACATCCTCTCATTCAGCAGAGCCCACATGCAGGACCTCAGCCCACAGAGGGACCCACACATGTGCATGAGATACACAAGGAACCTCACCACGGCAGCAAAACATGGAAACAGCATCACTAGCGGCCTGATGAAATAAACAATGGCCAACCACTCCATCCATCCCAATCCCAAAGATAGGCAATGCTAAAGAATGCTCAAACTACCGCACAATTGCACTCATCTCACACACTACTCACAGCTCAGTTGGTAAAGAATCCACCTGCAATGTAGGAGACTCCAGTTCGNTGGATGGTATCACCAACTCAATGGACATGAGTTTGAGTAAACTCCAGGAGTTGGCGATGGACAGGGAGGCCTGGCGTGCTGCAGTCCATGGGGTCGCAAACAGTCAGACACGACTGAGTGACTGAACTGAACTGAACCACTCAATAGGAAACACTGCAGAAATTTTAAAGAACAAGGTAGCCACGAAAAAGAATCAAGTATATCTACACGTAATAACATGAGAAGAATCTGTCTCTAAAGAAATGACAAAAAGCAAAACAACATGGTAAAGAAAATGTTTAGAACGTCTTTCAAAGGATACAAGAAACTGGTACCACTGGGGAAGGGGGCGACAGCGAATGAGATGGTTGTTTTGTATCACTGACTCAATGGACACGAGTTTGAGCAAACTCAGGGAGACAGTGAAAGACACGGAGGCCTGGAGTGCTGCAGTTCATGGGGTTGCAGAGAGTTGGACATAGCCTGGCGAGTGAACAACCACCACCACCACTGGTTGTCTCGGGGGATGAACTGCTGGTGGAGGAAGTAAAAGATGGGAGGGCTGCTAGCCTTTATATTCTTCTGCACCACTGGAATTGCTTCATGTTTGCTTTCCCATCATCACATAAACAGACATTTTTCTTTTCTTTGAAATGAAGGAGGGAAGGTGTTAGGTTGACTGACTTCAACAGGAAAGCCCTGCACTCAGGCTCCCCAAACCCCTAATGCTGACTTCAGTTACATTATCTGAAACAGGACACCCAGGATAGGGGAGGCCATCTGGTCCCACTCTGGTCGATTCTATTTACGGTTTGCTAAGTACACTTCTCTGAGTTACAATCTAATGGTCTAAATGACGAATGCTGTTTTTTCCCCCAAGAGTCATGCTTTAAAAGGGACATTGACCTGTGGAACTGGTCCAGAGGAAAAGGGGCAGAGGGTAAGTGGCAGAGTGAGGGACAGACTGGTCCTAAGATCCACAGGGTAGAGTCCTTCTAGAAGGGTTGGTGATGGTGGCACCAGAGGGCAAGACAAGGGCCAGAGTAGAGTAGAATTAGTGAGGCCACCTGAGAAGAGAAGGAAATGTTTTTGCTAAGAGCTGACCCCAAACACAGAAGGAGGCTGCCAGCCTCCCATACCCTGATGGCTTCCTCAGGTGCAGCCTCTATACGGACTGAAGATCTGTGTATAAGCTTAAAGTTTTCATAGGAGAAGGAAATGGCAACCCACTCCAGTGTTGGAGAATCCAACTGGAAAATCCACTGGAAAATCCCAAGGACGCAGGAGCCTGGTAGGCTACAGTCCATGGGGTCACAAAGAGCCGGGCACGACTGAGCGACTTGACTTCCCTTCATAAACCTGGATTTTAATCTCATCTATGCCTCGAGCCATGTGACTTCAGCTTCCTCTTCCAAAGAATGATCCCTATGCATGGGCTCTTTGGACAAGATAAGAGTTCTTATCAAGAGCTCAGCAGAGCTTTCTTTGTGGTCATTCATGTTATATCAATAGATTTATGGAACTAGAAACTTCTGCAGCTGTCTGAGGTCACCCTGCTGGAGAGACAGGGCCACCAAGGAGGTAGAGTCTGGGATGCTCTCATGAAACCAAAACCCTATCAGTGCCTCCCTCTGGCCCATCCACACCCGGGCTCCTGATGTGGGGTGTGGTAGTCCCTTGCCTATGGGCACGCTCTAAACCAGACTGATGGGAGGCCAATCTGCTCCCATTCTTCCTTCCAACGTTTTAGGCCCAGAGGGAGCAATATCTTATCTGAAAGTGAAAGTTGCCTCAGTCATGTCCTACTTTACGACCCAGGTCAGAATACTGGGGTGGGTAGCCTTTCCTTTCTCCAGGGGATTTTCCCAACCTAGGGATTAAACCCAGGTCTCCCACACTGCAGGTAGATTCTTTACCACCTGAGCTATCAGAGAAGCCATCATATCTGAGGTTACTGATATTTCAGTATATCTGAGGTTACCCTTGCTCCTTGGAAGAGAAGCTATAACCAACCTAGATAGCACATTAAAAAGCAGAGACATTACTTTGTCAACAAAGGTCTGTGTAGTCAAAGCCATGGTTTTTCCAGTAGTCATGTATGGATGTGAGAGTTGGACTATAAAGAAAGCTGAGTGCCGAAGAACTGATGCTTTTGAACTGTAGTGTTGGAGAAGACTCTTGAAAGCCCCTTGGACTGCAAGGAGATCAAACTAGCCCATCCTAAAGGAGATCAGTCCTAGATGTTCTTTGGAAGGACTGATGCTGAAGCTCCAATACATTGGCCACCTGATGTGAAGAACTGATTCACTGGAAAAGACCCTGATGCTGCGAAAGATTGAATGTGGGAGAAGAAGGGGACAACAGAGGATGAGTTGGTTGGATGGCATCACGACTCAACGGACATTAGTTTGAGCAAGCTCTGGGAGATGGTGTTGGACAGGGAAGCCTAGCATGCTGCAAACCATGGGGTCACAGAGTCAAACACAACTGAGCGACTGACCTGAACTGAACTGGAGCAACGTCCACCCCTTTGCAGGCCACCTGGAAACCTCTCTGTGGCCATGAAAAGAAGTTTCTCATGTCACTGTTCTACTGCCCTCCCTGAAGACTTAGCAGTGAGCACCTGTGACTTGAGCTAAGGTTCCAGGTCTGTGAATGGGTGTCAGAGAAAAAAGAGTGGAGACGTGGAGACCTACGGAATGCTCCATGGTCTTCGATAAAGGGGCCTGAGATCCCCAAAGAGGAGCCCTACACTAGACATGCTTAGGGCTTAACATCATGGATGCTGGGAGGGAGGAGAGAATGAAAGGGCTCAACCAAGGCCACAATGACTGGCTGCTTCCAATGCCTCCCAACCCCAATTGATCTGAGCGCCAGGTGATAAAATTCACTTCAAACCTCCAAACTTTGAGTCCTGTGAATAATAAAAACAAGCACATGTGATGGGCAGAGGGGTTAAAATGGGGCAATAGAGACACATCAAACACCCGACTCTTCGCTTCCCATAAACCCGCTTCATTTCTTGACACCTGAACTATTGCTTGTGTAAGTGCTCAGTCATGGCTATAGCCCGCCAGGCTCCTCTGTCCATGCGATTTTCTAAGCAAGATATGGAAGTGGGTTGCCATTTCCTTCTCCAGGAGACCTTCCCAACCCAGCAACTGAACCCGTGTCTCCTGCATTGCAAGCAGATTCTTTACCACTGAGCCGCTGGGGAGCACCTGGACAATTGCAGTGACCTCCAGATTGTCTTCCCAATTCTTGCCCATGTCCCCAAAGCCTCTTCTCTACACAGAAGTCCCAGTGAGCTTGTTAAAATCTCAGGTAGATCCTGATGTGCCTCTGCTCTCCTCACAGCCCTCCAGAGATGAGTCTCTCTCCTTTCCTTCCCGCACAGGTCACCCCCCTGCCCCCAGCACTCTCTCCTCATCCTTCTTCCCTGCTTCACTCATTTGGCATATCCTCCCAGTAGAATGTAAGTTCCATGAGGGCAAGGGTTTTGCCTGCCTCTAAAATGTCATCTCATCACTGTATGTGTGCATGCATGCTAAGTTGCTTCAGTCATATCTAACTCTTTGCGACCCAATGGACTGTAGCCCGCTGACTGAGGGACCTGCGGTCAGCCCCAAGAGAAGAGAGGAAAGGATGCTCATTGAGCCAGAAATACCCACACAACTTCACGAGTCTTTGCAGGCAGATTAGGACTCTAATGATTCCATGCTATAGTTACCACCAAGTGATCAGCAAGTGACCAGTTACCAGCAAGGCATGAGAAGCACCATGGAGACTCTCAGTCAGTCCTCACACCCTGGCAGGCAGGTACTGTGGCCTCAGTTTACAGGTGAATAAACCAAGACAAGATTTACACAGGAGAAGTGACTTGCCCAAGGTCACANGTGACCAGTTACCAGCAAGGCATGAGAAGCACCATGGAGACTCTCAGTCAGTCCTCACACCCTGGCAGGCAGGTACTGTGGCCTCAGTTTACAGGTGAATAAACCAAGACAAGATTTACACAGGAGAAGTGCCTTGCCCAAGGTCACAGAGCCAGCAGACAGGCAGAGCTGGAAACTGAACTTGGGCCAGCTTACCCTGAAGCTGCCACCTCCACCTCCACCTTGCCCTGCCCCTCTGATGTGTTCTGTTCGTATGTCTCCTCCCTGGTTGTCTCTGCCTTTTCTCTCCACGCAGTCACTGAATGGTAGTGTCATGTTCCAGATGGGAGCGCTTTGCTCCTGAGACAGCCATTGGGCATCTCATTAAACCTGCAGTGCAGGTGAAGGCTAAAGTGCTGACAGGCAGGCAGTGTGCAGACATCTGAAAAGACCCTTTTAGATGAGGTCTTTGGGGAATTTCCATGGCACAGGAACTGGCTGTGAGAGCTGCAAATAAAGCCGGCTCAACACCCTGGCTGGTAATGGGGCTCGCTGGCCCCAGCAAAAGCTGAGCAGCCCCTGGCCATCCCCGAAGGCTTTAACTTGCTTAAACGAGAGCACCACCTTTGGGTGTTAATTCCCAGAGAACTTCCTGCTTTCTAACATAAAGGAGTTAGAGCTAGCATGCCAGGACTGGGGAGAAAAGCCCTCTCGCGGTCAGTCAAGCCCACGGGAGGACTGGGCATTAACTAAACCCCGTATGACAGGGCCAAGGCATATCACTCATGCCAGCTTTCATACTTCCCCTCTCATTCTTAATGCGCCGTTTCTGCTGACTGGGCAGGAGGTTGGAGAACCAGTTGGGCTACAGCTTTCTCTTCTAAACACCCTTTTAAGCCATTAGCTTAGACTCATCTGGAAAATCTGCCTGCCTGCCTGCCTTTTGATTTCACAATATGTCAAACTTATCTAAGCATCCATTTTCCTGGGCAGGTAGGTGACTATGGCTTCCTGGAATCCCTTCTGTTTATGTGAAGCCTGCAAACCAAGGTCCTTCAGAGAGCGGGGTGGTGCAGACCCACCCAGCAGCTCAAGGTTGGTGACTAACAGCTCTCCTCCATCCCGGCAAGAGCTTTCTGTTTCACCAATGATCTTATTTTCTCCCCCTTGGCATTTTATTTTCAAACTGAGATATTAATTCACATAAAGTTTCACCAATTCAAAGTATACAGTTTCAGTGGTTCTTAGTTCTGCCCTATGTTGTACAACCAGCACCACTGTTCAATTTCCAGAACATTTCCATCATCCCAAAAGTAAGCCATGTACCCATCAGCAGTTAGCCCCAATTCCTCTCTTCCCCTGGCCCCTGATAACCACTGGTCTGTCTTCTGTCCCTATGGATTTGCCTCTTCTGGACATTTCATATGAATGGAATCATACAATATACAGACTTTGCATCTGGCTTCTTTCACTTGTTTTTTAAATTCATTCATGTCACAGTGTGTATTAATATTTCATTCCTTTTTAGTGGCTGAATAGTATCCTGTTGTATGGATATACCATATTTTTGTTTACCCACTTACTGGCAGATGAACATTTGGGTTGTCTTCACTTTTTGGCTACTCCGAATAATGCAATGAAAAGTTTTGTGTAGACATATGTTTTTAAGGCTCTTGAGTATATACCTAGGAGTGGAGTTGCTGGATTATATGGTAACTATGTTCAACTTTTTGAGGAAACGTCGGACGTTTTTCCACAGCAGCTGCACAAGTTTACATTCCCACCAGCAGTGTATGAAGGTCCTAATTCTTCCATATCCTCAAAAACACCTGTCATTTTCGGTTTGCTTTTTGATTATAGACATCCTAATGAGTGTGGGGTGTTATCTCACTGTGACTTTGCTAATGACCTTTTTAAAAAATTTATTTTTTATTGAAGTATAGTTGAATAAAATGACTTTTTCTCGTTTTGACCAGGGATCGAACACGAGCCCTCGTCAGTAAAAGCATAAAGTCCTAACCACTTGACCACCAGGGAATTCCCACTAATGACCTTTTAACAGAACATCTTACTTCCTAACAAATATTTGAGTATTATCACCTAACAAATACTATTTTGAAGGCAATTCTGGCTAAAGCCTTTGGTGGTCGTCATAGTAGTCGTAATAATACTAACAACAGCTAATACTACTACCATTAACACCACTGACACTTTCTGAAGCACAAACTACGTGGCCAGGCTCATTATACTAGACATTTTATCCTCACAATAACTGTATGAACTGAGTGGTATTATTTTCTCCGTTTCACAGATGGAAAAACTGAGGGCAGAGGGGTTGAGCAGTTTGCTCAGGGTCACATAGCTTACAAGTTACTTGTATGAACCTAGAATCTGAGCATGAGCAGTCTGGCCCCGGAGTTCTGGAGCAGTGCTTTCATGTATGACTTTCTGGCACAAAGTTTGTTGGGAAAGCCTGGAGGTAGCACAGGAAGCACACTATCAACATATCTGAGGACCACCCAAAATAAGCCCAGGATGATTCTGCAGCTCAAGGTACAAAGCCTGTACACACCAAGATTCCATCTGTGACAGGCAGGACTATCAGCACAGGATGTGGGACCGAATGGTGGTAATGCGTGACAGCTCAGAAGGCAGACACACTTGGGCTGAGGTGTCAGCTCGACCACCCAGACCTCCAGCTAACGTGAAGCCATCTGCCCTCCCCCAGTTCCTCATCCATACCAGGGGTCTAATGGTGACCTCAGAGGGCTGTAGCAAGACATACTGACAGAACACATCAGAGAAAGTACAAGAAAGAGACCAATAGGCTTGCTGACATTCAAGCCTGGCAGACTCAGATTCTACCCACACGTTGTTTTGCAAAAAACCATGCATCACTCAAAAAACACTAAGTTTTCCCTTAAAAGTAGCTGTGAAGGATTCCCTTTCTTTAAAAGGTGCACATAAAATGACACTTTACCATGCAGGGAATTCCCTGGCAGTGGTTAGGACTCAGGGCTTCCACTTTCAGGGGCCCGAGTTTGATCCCTGGTTGGAAAAATGAGATCCCAGTTTTTTGCTGGTACAGCCAAAAAAAATAAAATGAGACTTTCCTATGCAAAACCTTACAGTATGGTTTCAAGTTTGACTGATTCAAATTCACAGAATGGGAGTGCCCTGTTCAAGGGTCAATGCCCAACTCTGTGTGTATGAGACATCACATAAGCACTGAGACATTCACGTTTAGGAAATGGAGATCGCAATTATGCAAAACAGCAGAATTATATGAACCGTGCTTGCTACCTGCCATTGTATTAAAAGAAATGTAATCAGATAGCTCTACTGGGGGACTTTTTTACTTTCACTGCTAAATAACCCCCCTTTGTGGTCTGTGGAAGACACAGGAAGAGTGGAAAGGGGAATGTTTAACTAAAGAGAAAGGCCAAGTATCAGAAGCGAGACCTCTGGAAAATCCTCACATCTGAGCTGATACGGTCTTGAACTTGAGGTCTAATTTCAGGGTCTATTAAATCATAACCCTTTGTTCCTTTTGAAAGCAACATGCTGACACCGTCAGCTCTGTTCACCCTTAGAAGCCTCAGATCTGGAAATGCCAGCTAAGCTGTATTACAGGGGAGGAAAATATAGTAGATCTTTTAAAATTACAAATTACAAGTTTGTAAAATTAAAATTACAAACTTGAATTCCATATATGGCTATGTATACGTGGGTAGAGCTTACAAGAAACTCATGTGCGTATAAACACGAAACTTCCAGCCCACCCCTCCTAGCGTCCAACAGATGCTTCAAGTTCTGCCCCAAAGTGCGGGAATCAAAGGAGGCTAGCAGGCTCTGGTCGGAAGGCAAGAAGACATCTTTCTTCTCTCATTGCCTGCTGTGTACACGGGGGCTGCTATGATCACTGAAGCCAATGCTTTAAATGGCTAGAGTGTACGAGTCTATAATAAATAAGAGACATTCTTGAGATTCTTGGGGATATTTGAATCTGGGGCAGACGGTTAGATGATATTGTAAATTTTCTTTGTTGTGATAATGGTTCAAAATGAGAGCGCCCTTACTCTTGGACAATGCAGGCTGAAGTATTTAGCAGTGAAATGTCTGTAATATACTTTCAAGTGGCTCACAAAGCAACCATTCACACAGATAGAGCCAACAAGAGAGTATTGGTTATAAAATGAGGGTATTCAGGTGTTCGCGGTACTTTCTCTCAACTTTTATGTATTTTTAATGTTTTTAATAATTAAAAGTTCTGGGGGAGGGGGGAGATTCTAAAATAAGAATTAACCAAATTAACTGAAAATGTATTCAGGACTGACCGATATTCAGCTGTCAGTTTTCACTGACACAGATACGCCAATGGTCCAAATATTGAAAGAGCCCCCTTTCAGTTGGTGACTGTTGACCACAGGGCTATACGGGGCCAATTTTGAGACAAGGAGCCTAAACTCTGAGTACTTAATTCAGGGCCCCAGTAGAGTATTAAGTGGTTGGTAGAGTATTAAGTGGTTAAGAGCCCAGGTAAGAGGTCATATGACCTCAGTTCAATCTGAACTTTACCCTTATCAACTATGCCACCTCAGCCCCGTAATGTCACCTCCTGCCTCCCACTCTCCCAAGTACAACAGAGAGGTTGACGGTTCTTATTTCCTAAGGAGGTGAGATGTCAAGTCCTTAGCACAGTGACAGACCCAGCAGGAAAGTTCAATGCACAGTAGCTACTACTTTAGAGCTAGGGGAAAAAAAAAAATTAGAGGCTACCAGAAACAGAGTTGGGGCAGGAAGCTGAACGAATGAACAAGCAGCAAGGGGAGGTATGATCCAGCTGGAATTGAAAAGGCAGGATACTGTGGGCAGCAACTCATTGCTATCGGCCATCAAACCCTAAATCCCTTCTGACATGGAGCCCACACTCAGCTAAGCCACGCTCACTGAGCAAACCTAATGGTCTGGGCTCCAGATGGTAATTTCCAAAAGAAACAGACAGAGAGCCTCCTCTGCTGAGGGCAAAGGTTCCCCGATTAGCCAGAAGGATGCATCAGCCGCATGGACTGGTTCGCAGCACTTCATCTGAGTGGAAGCTGACGCAGAGACATTCCTCTGCCCTTCAGAAGAGACCGTCCAGACCAGAGACAAGCTCTGGCCCCCCTCCAGTGTCTTCAGTCACCTGTGACCCCATCGTGTCCACCTCCAGCTCACTGAGCCCTCTGGCCTCAGAAGCTTGGTCCTTGGGGCTTTCTTTTCTGGGATTCTCTTTCTACAGTTCTTTCCACAGGGTCCTTCTTTCCGACATTACAAACCACACACACTTCCCTGTGGCCACGTGCCTGACCCACTCAGCTACAGTGGACCCCTCCCCACCCAGTCTCTTCCTTCCCCATTTTTCCACTTTATTTCCTCATAGATAGATGAAAATCGGCTATGGAAACCCACTCCCTGAAATCCTATTCATTTACATGCTAATGTCCACTTACACACTAGAACTAAACTTCCTGAAGGCAGAGGCCTGGTGTGTCCCCTCTGCAGTAGCTGTGTACCTGGACCAGTACCTGGCACACACAGGCCCTGAATACACATGGACTGACTGAGGCGGGTGTGGAGATACTTATTTACCCATGAATAGTAGAGGGCTGGGTTCTTTGCATGGGGCAGTGGGAGGAGAGAGGATAAAAAGAGACCCAAGCCCTGAGCTCAAGCCCCACAGGAAGGATGCAGTCAGCAGGGGCCTAGCCAGGAGTGATGCAGGGGAAGCAGGCGCTCTATAGAGGAGGAGGCAGAGGCAGTGCCACCCTGGGGCACACATCTGGTGGCGGCGGACAAGGCTCTCAGGCCAGCAGGTAGGAAGCTTGGCCATCTAGGCCAGAAAATGGGCTGGACCACTCGGCTCCCAAGAGCCTTTCCACCTCTGAAACTGTGATTCTTGGGCAGAGGAGAAGAAAACCAAATAGTGATGAAGATAGGACATGGAACTGATTGGGAGGAAATAGTCCAAGATAGACTATTACCTAAAAAAGCCAGGTGCACAAAAGACTCCTGACAGGAACCCAGAAGCAGCCAACAGGTGTTCAGTAGCTACAGCATCACAAGATCACGGTTTTGAATTACCCACATGTACACACATCTCAGTCTACAAAACACTTACATAGGCCTTTATCTGTTGTTACTGACAGAGATCATTTCTGTAATAAATACAGAAATGAGAGATATAAGACCTACCATGTGGACTTCCCTGGTAGCTCAGTCAGTAAAGAATCTGCCTGCAATGCAGGAGACCCAGGTTCGATCCCTGGGTCAGGAATCCCCTGGAGAAGGAAAGGGCAACCCACTCCCAATACTCTTGCCTGAAAAATCCCAGACAGAGGACCCTGCAGGCTAGTCCATGGGGATGCAAGAGTCAGAAAGGACTAAGTCAGAAGTGACTAAACCACCACCACCACTATGTATGTGGTAGTATTCTGAGCCTTAGAAGTACAACAAAGGATAAAACAGACTAAGTCTCAGGATTTCCCTGGTGTGCCAGTGGCTAAGACTTTGCGCTCCCAATGCAGGGGGCCTGGGTCCAATCCCTGGTTGGGGAATTAGATCCCACATGTCACAACTAAAAGTTAGAATGCTGCAACTGAAAGATCTTGTATGCCATAGTAAGACCGGATGCAGCCTAATTAATTAAAAAAAAACCCACCGGATTAAGTCTCATCTTTAAGGGACTTACATACTAAGAAAAGGAGACCAGGAAATGACGTACAATATTAAGTTAAACAGTAACCAAGACCATGCAGCAAAACACACATACAGGGAAAGGCGGTACAGCGATAGGATACGAGGTGCACAATTACACAAGACGGGCTCTGGTGAGGGTGAACCTGGAACAGAGACCCGAATGACCTGAATGAAGTAGGAAGAGAGCCCCAGGGATCCCTGGGGGAAGGAGGGGTGTCCCAGACTCAGGAAATAGCAGGCACCGTGGGCAGAGGGAGCAGAGTGCTGGGGGATGATAGCCTTAGTAAAGTCTCCACCATTACATATTACTGCTTTAACAGGCATTTATATGATATCACCACCTATAAGGTACAGTAACAGAAACCTTCTCCAAAATGTTCCCTGCAGTGTTATCTAGGTAGTGATGCTATGTACACTTTTTCCCTTCTTAGCTATCTGCATTGTCTAATGTTTCCCCACAGCAAACACGTACTAGTTGTGTAATGAAGACAACTACAATATAAGAGGTATAAGGGAAAATAAGGGAAGTATAAGAGGTACTGCCAGGATTTCAGACAGGCTCAAGCTCTTTGGAACAGTCAGATTCCCAGCTAAAGCACTGATTTGTGCTTAATGCACAGAAACTCAATCACGCAACTAATCTTATTTCGCTCTGTGTTTTGACTGGTAGGAAGCTCAGAGTCAAATTAGTGGTCTGGTTTTAGCTGGGACAGAGGCTCTGAGGCAAGCATTTGGCTACTCAACTGTCCTCACTTTTATCTTTATTTTTCCTTAATCCATTTCTGATTCCTATCTGAGACACACGCATTATTTATCTAGGTACTTGTCCCACATCTTTATAATTCTTCATTGGAAAGAGCCGAGGATGAACAAAGTAAAGAAAGAGGCCAATAGAGGCCAGAGGTTCTTAAAGAAGTCTTGAAAGGGAATTCCCCGACAGTCCGGTAGTTAGGGCTGTGCTTTCACTGCCAAGGGCTGGGATTCAATTCCTGTTCAGGGAATTAAGATCCTGCAAGGGGACTTCCCTAGAGGCCCAGAGGCTTAGACTTTGTGCTTCCAATGTAGGGGGCCCGGGTTCGATTCCTGGTCACGGAACTAGGTCCCATATGTCTCAACTAAAGATCCAGCATGTGCAACTAAGATCCAAAACAGCCAAATTAAAAAAAAAAAAAGATCCTGCAAGCTTTGGCATGGTCAAAAAATAATAAAATGATAATAAAATGATCCTTCTAAAGCAGAAGTAGTAGTCTTGGAAAAGGAATTGTTTCAGGAAGATTTAGCATCATGGGAAAGAGAACCCCCCTTCTCTGGGGTATCCTAACTTGACCATCATTGACCATTGCCTAAAATGGAAAAGAGATGAGCCAGTTCACCAGCTTCTCTCATAAAAAGGATAAGACTGCCTTGAAAAGTGAAAGTGAAAGTCACTCAGTCGTGTCTGACTCTTTGTGACCCCATGGACTATGCAGTTCATGGAATTCTCCAGGCCAGAATCCTGGAGTGGGTAGCCTATCCCTTCTCCAGTGAATCTTCCCGACCCAGGAATTGAACCAGGGTGTCCTGCATTGCAGGTGGATTCTTTACCAGCTGAGACTTAAGGCCTTCTAAGTAGCAGATCTCTGTGTCTCAGTGGACCCCAAGCTAAATGAACCTCACTGAGCCTCATTTCCTCATCCACAAATAGCTAATAGTCTAGAACCTACTACTCCCTCAAGAGTGGTGAGGAGAATTATATAATGCTCTGCAAAGGTTCAGAGCACTGCCCAGCAAATAGTAAGAGCTCTCTCAATTCTAATAATAAAAATGTTATATTTTACAATTACCAATAATAGTAAAAATCAGTACTATTTCTGAGTGCCCAGCGAATGCCTGACACTCTGTAGTCCCATTTTGCAGATCATCAGTTCTGCTCATCCACCAAATGGGAATAATAGGGTTGGTATGAAAAATACATAATACCAAGCTTGTATCAAGAACAGAAGGGTTCTTGATAATGCCCTTTAATTATGTGATTCAGACATTGAGGTAGATTAGCTGAGAAAAGGCACAGGATATAAGGAGAAACCGGATCCAATTATGACAGGGAACTTTCCCATGAGAGAAAAATCGATCTCTAAAAAGTGTTCAATATCTAAAAGTCATGACATGTCCAGAAATATTGGGCTGGTCAAAAAGTTCATTCTGTAACATCTTATTAAAAAAAAAACAAAGAAAAGGAGATGAATCACATGTTTTAGGGGAAGCCTGTTCAATAGCAAGCAAAGGCAACCCAATAGTCCTCAGGTTCATGATCAATTGTGCTCTCCAAAATAAAAATATCTGAAACATCTTACATAGTCTCCGGATCTGTTATCAAATTCCACACGGATTAATCATAAACCACTCCTTCCTACCCCCCCCTCCCTAGAAAAAATACAAGAGCAAACTTACTCCCTGTCCACAGTAAGGAAAGTCCCTAAAACTATTTCTTGGCCCAATCTAAACCTGAAACTTCAGCTGCCTTATCTCCACGTTGGATCTGTTTTCTGCTCCACTTGAGTTTCATGCAGGCTTTGCCAGGATAGCAACGGGGCTTGCGAGGGATTTTAATATTGGGCTGAGTGACTCATAAATTAAGGAGCTGTATTTGTAGGCTCATAAGTGACACCTTGGTCCAAAACTAAATAAGTTAACTTGTCAAGTCATCCATCAGTCTGAGCTATCTGGGCTGCCCTCCCTGCTCCAGCAGCCTGGATGGCTAAGACATTGGATAAACCAGATGCCCAGTGACCATCCAAATGGAAGAATGAATAATGGGTGGATGGCAGGATGGCTGGATGGATAGATGACAAGGAGGGAGGGAGGAGCCCCTTGGCCATCCAAGCTCTCGTCTCCAAATACACTGAAATTCTTCCTCCAATGTTTTTGCTGTTTGTCAGACGTCTTACATATTTTGTTCCTATTTGCTTTTCCAAGAACACCTGGGGAGTTTGTAGCCCTCAACCTTAACTTCCCTTCACCCCTGCCTCAATGGACCTGGAACTGGTTCCCACCTCAGAATGATTATTCCACGCACAGCCAAGGTGTGACCACCTATTTTGGGGAAACTTGAGTGCCTCAGAATATGATAAAAGCTATGGACCCTCTGAGCCAAAAACTGCACACACGTACATTCATCTTGTCTACAGCTTTGGGTGGGTTCATAGACCCTGATCCCTTCACCACCACCACCACCACCACCACCACCAAGAATCATTTGGAGAGTGTGTTAAAGGGGGAAAAAAAATCCCCTCAAGTCCCCTTAGCCCTCTTGATTCCATCTCTGGAGGGAAGGACCCACTGAGTCTATACCTCTAAGTCTTCCCACAGAGCCTGACTCTAGTTCAGGTCTGAAGTGCCACCCTAGGACCTCCAGAGCAAGCACAGAGTGGGGCTGATTTTAAAATGCAGATTCCTAGATCCCACCCAGATTTATAAACTGGCATTTCTGAGGGGGTGAGACCCAGCAGCTGGCATTTTTAATTAGTTCCACAGGTGGTTCTGAAGCAGATTAAGACTGAGACCTGTTTCCCAGAATAAAGAGTTTAACACTTTCGGGCTGAAAGCCTGTAAACAATTGTTAATTAATTCATCAGCATTTCAAATGGTAGAGCCTGGGTGACCACATTCCAGGAGTGAGGAAGGGGAGAGACACCCACTTTGAATGACCGCATCAGCCCACCCC
>SJYV01047380.1:1922000-1999342 GCA_006410875.1 Neotragus pygmaeus | reverse complement strand
CCTATCCATGGGGATTCTCTGGGCAAGAATACTGGAGTGGGTTGCTATGCCCTCCTCCTGGGGATCCTCCCAACCCAGGGATTGAACATGGGCCCCTTATGTCTCTTGAATTGGCAGGCAGGTTCTTTACCACCAGTGCCAGCTGGGAAGCCCAAAGAGCACTGAGTGCCAAAGAATTAAGGCTTCCAAACTGTAGAATTAATGCTTTCAAATGCTGGAGCAGACTCCTCAAAGTCCTTGAACAGCAAGGATGAGATGGTTAGATAGCATCACTAACTCAATGGACATGAATTTGAGCAAACTCTGGGAGATAGTAGAGGAGAGGGGAGTGGGGCAAGCTTCAGTCCATGGGGTCGCAAAGGGTTGAATATGACTTAGTGACTCAAACAACAACAAGAAAGTTACTTTAAAAAATTAGCTCTGGGCTGTCCTTACAAGAAAAAAATTGCAGGTGTTAGATTCACTTCCCTTCAGTTCAGTTCAGTTGCACAGTCATGTCCGAATCTGCAACCCCATGGACTGCAGTATGTGAGGCCTCCCTGTTCATCACCAACTCCTGGAGTTTACCCAAACCATGACCATTGAGTCGGTGATGTCATGCAACCATCTCACCCTCTTTCGTCCCCTCCTCCTGCCCTCAATCTTTCCCAGCATCAGGGTCTTTTCAAATGAGACAGTTCTTCCCATCAGGTGACCAAAGTATTGGAGTTTCAGCTTCAGCATCAGTCCCTCCAATGAATATTCAAGACTCATTTCCTTTAGGATGGGCTGGTTGGATCTCCTTGCAGTCCAAGGGACTCTCAAGAGTTTTCTCCAAAACCACAGTTAAAAAGCACAAATTCTTCGCTGCTCAGCTTTCTTTATTGTCTAATACTCACATCCATATATATGAAAAACCAGGAAAAACCTTAGCTTTGACTGCTGCTGCTAAGTCGCTTCAGTTGTGTCCGACTCTGTGTGACCCCATANCACCACCATCACATTAACCATCATCACCATCACCTGCCGTCACTGCCACCACTCTCTTCATTACCACCACCAGCACTATCTCACCAGGGCTATTGCCACTCATACCAACCAGCTGCATCTAGCAGCTTACAGTCTTAATTAGAGCAACAAAAGAAAACATACGCATGAATAACGGTTCTAATTGACATCAGCACACCTGTGGGAATCTGGAAGCTTTGCTGTTTGATACATCTCACACACAGCCTTCATATTATAGGCATAAGCAAGATCTGTAGTCTATAGTGATTAGCTAGCCAGCCTGGTAGGGGTGGATTTACATAAGCAAGTCAGGGATTGATGCACAGTGCTTTCTTTCCAGCCGGATGTCCACCCTGGGAAGTGCTGGGCCTTTCCAGGCTCCCAGGGTCATGCCCTAATCAAGCTTGCCAGAAGGATTATGCCAACTGCTGTTACCATGGAGCACATCTCAGAGAAGGTGTCCCCCTCAGGAAACATCTCCAGCGCACCCAAGGAAATCTCTGTCTATGTGAGGAGCTGTCTAAATCTTCCTTCAGAAGGGGTTATAGGAGGTGATCAGCTAGGAACTGGGAGCTGGGGTCTCATCTGAGCTGTGCAGCTAAGCATTTCTATTTCTGTGTATTACTTCCAGTATCTCAGCTTTGTCATCTACAAAGTGAGAGGGTTGGAACAAATGATTACTACTACTTAATGCTATTTTTTAAAATGTTATCCAAGTTATACGTGTACGATTCCCATAGGTGAAAATGAAACAAGATTTTCCCTTGTCTCACTTCTCCCACCAATTTTTACTCCCTGGAAGCTTTCACTTGCCAGAGCTGCTCATGTGGTCACTGCCTTCATATTAGCTTTTACTGTTATTCCTTTATGTTTCAGTTTTGATTGTTACTATTGACTTCCTTGAATGGAAAATGGAGATTAGTTCTCTTCCATGCCTCTCCCAATTCTCCCAAAATGTTTATGTCTTAACTTAAAAGAAAAAACAGGTTTATCGAGATATAATTCACACATCAGCAATTCAGTCAGGTAAAGTGTACACTCAGTAACTTTTGGTATATTCACAGAGCTGTGAACCATGATCATGATCAATTTTAGAGTATTTTTACTATTCTCCAGAGAAACCCTGAACCCCTTAGCTGTCACTTCTCGTCCCCCACCTCACTGCCCCAGCCACTGCAACCACTAATCTCTTTTTATCTATAGATGTGCCTCTTTCAAATATTGTCATTGTTGTGTAGTCACTAAGTCGTGTCTGACCCTTTGCAGCCGTTTGGACTACAGCCTGCCAGGCTTTTCTGTCCATGGGATTTTCCAGGCAAGAATACTGCTCCAGTACGGGTTGCCATTTCCTTCTCCAGGGGATCTTCCCAATCCAGGGATAGATCCCATGTCTTCTGGTTAGTAGGCGGATTCTTTACCACTGAGCCATCTGGGAAGCCCTATTTTGGATAGTTCCTATAAAATGGAAACATATTATATGTGAATGGTTTTTGTGATGGCTTGTTTCACTCAGCATAATGTTTTCAAGGTCTATGTAGGCTAAAATGTGTCACTATTTCATTTTTTTTTTCTTTTCTCCATCCATGGGATTCTCTAGGCAAGAATACTGGAGTGGGTTGCCATTTCCTTCTCCCACTATTTCATTTTTAATTGCTGAATAATATTTTATTATACGAATAGACCCCTTTTTATTTATCCATTCAGCCGGACATCTGAGTGGATCCCACTCTTCTGACTGCTATGAACAATGACCAGTGCTGCTGTGAGGCACTGGGTACAAAGTTTTCTGTGGACCTCAGTTTTCATTTCTCTTGGGTTTGTGCCTCGGAGCAGAGTTTCTAGATCACATGATAAATCTGTGTTTCATCTGTGAGACACTGGCAGATGGCATATCTCAGCTTCAGTACACATCCGATGTGTTCATTGTGACTCTGTGAACAGTACTGATCTTAGCTGAGTCATGCAATCCATTGAACACATTTTCTTTTTTAAAACCTTTTTATTTTGTATTGGGGTATAGCCTATTAATAATGTGATAGTTTCAAGTGAGCAGCAAAGGGACTCAGCCGTATGTATACATTTATCCATTCTCCCCAAACTCCCCTCCGAACCAGGCTGCCACATAACACTGAGCAGAGTTCTGTGCTCTACAGTGGATACTTGCTGGTTATCCACTTTAAATATGTCAGTGTGTACGTATCCATCCCAAACTCCATAACTATCCCTTCCCTGCATCCTTCCCAGGGATCGAACCCATGTCCCCTGCATTGCAATGCAGACTCTTCACCACTAGACCACCAGGGAAGTTCCTTTATTTTTTAAAGATATCCCTCGGGAGCACTCTGATCACATCTCTTCCGACCTAGTGGCTGGTCAGTCCTGATGCACAGCTCTTATCAGGGGATTTCAGCCTCACTCTCTGAGGATCTGAATTGTTTTAAATCTATTGTTTTGAAAATGTTTTTAATCTTATGTTTCTTCTTTGGTTTTCTGTTTTACTGTTTGGAATATCTAATAAATTTATATTTTAAACCTAATTTTGAATATTTAAATTCTGTTGTCATGATCATTCTAAGTTTTGTGTGTGTTTTTTTTTTTTTTGCAAATGCTCCCTTTTCTAGAATCTAAATACCTTCCTTCATGGTTGCAATACCTTCCCTCCAACGTCTGAAGATATGAGCAGATGTAGTTTTTTGTTCCATGTTTTCAGCTCCTTCACATACTCCCAAGTACCTACCTTGCTGTTTGTAATATGGGCTCCATCTTCCTTGCTAAGTGCTCTCCTCATGTGTTTGGTAATGCTGCTTGTTTGTCTCATTTAAGAGCTGAACAGTCAAAAGCTGGCTTTTTCTGCAAGCCATTATGGGCAAGTTGACAGCAAGCTTCACAGCTAGATGGTCTGGTTGGAGACCCCAGAGTGCGGTTTCTAGAAGGCTGACCCCAGGAATCCTACAGCCTTGTGCCCAGGGGTTTTCAGCTTAGCCCACACCCTGGGTGTGGCAGTGAACAGCCCATCATTCTTGACAGGATCTACCTTCCCCTGTTATTTCTGCAGGATGCTCTTGAGTTGTCCAGTTGTCCTGGAGGTGGGACGAAAATGACAATTCTTTTTCTGGACCAGGACAGGAGTGATGGCTAGGCTCTAAATGCTTCTTAAAAAGACCATCAGAGGAACTTCCCTGGTAGTACCGCGGATGGGAGTCTGCCTGCCAATGCAAGGGACACGGGTTCAATACCTGGTCTGGGAAGATTCCACTTGCCGAGGGCAACTAAAGCCCACACACCACAGGTACTGAGCCAGCGCCCTGCAACTACTGAAGCCTGTGTGCCTAGAGCGCCCTGCAGCGAGACGCCACCGCCGGGAGAAGCCCGTGCGCAGAACTAGAGAGTCGCTCTGCTCACCGCATCTAGAGAAAGCTCGCACACGGCGAAGACCCGGAGCGACGAAAATGAATCGATTTCTAAAAAGATCGTCAGCCCACCCTCAGATGAGGGGACTCCGGGCTTCATGCGTGGCCCGCGCACCGTGGCCCCCCCTCTGGCCCTTTCGGAACTCGGAGTCAGCACCAGCCCCAGCGTGCTGCTGGCTGCCCGCTGCAGCCGGAGCGGCTTGAGTTTCCAACGGGCCAGTGCACCGGCCACCATTTGGCCGTCTCCAGATGCTTTTCTCTTCGGGTCTGCGCCCGTGTTTCCCTCAGACGTTTATGCCTCACTCCATCCCCTCGGGGTCCCTCTCTGAAGGGGGCTTAGCGCTAAACACGGTGCTTACCTGCCTTGTGCGTCGCTGGAACACCTTTAGATGCTGTGGGTCTCGAGTTGTAAAACAGACCGCCGTCCTTTGATGCGAGCCCGCTGCCAGTCACAGTGTCTACAGACACTTGTAGTTGAGTTATACTGGATTGGAGCAGAAAAGTGCCCACAGTTGCTCATCAGAGAGGATTTATGAGTGAATCCTTCAGGCAAGAATCCTTTAAGAAATAGACCATATTTTAAAAGTGAAAAAAAAAAAAATCCTTTTAGTAAGACAAAATACTTCTCATTGTTTTTCTCAGTATTAGCACATGAACCAAGAAAATTAAAACAGGATTATAAAGAAGGTTCAAAATAAAACTAGCATGCCTCTCTGAACAGGCTAAAGGAACTATATGAGATGATATATATATATATATATATACACATATATATGTCAAATATGAAATATGTATGTTTATATGTGTCATTATATAGATGAAAAGTATATATAACTGTGGGGTGTTATTTAATCATGATGTATCCAGTTCTTTTAGTAATCCATTTATTTTTGGCTGCGCTGGGTCTTCCCTGCTGCGTGTGGGCTTTCTCTAGTTGCAGTAGCAGGAGCTACTCTGCTGTGGCCAATGGGCCCTGGGCTCGTGGCTTCAGCACTGTGCACACAGGCTTAGTGGCTGCAGCTCGCGAGCTCTGGAGCCAGGGCTCAGGACTTGGGGCCGCAGGCTTCGTTGCCCTGTGGCGCATGGGGTCTTCTCAGATCAGGAATCAAACCCGCATCCCCTGCATTGGCAGGCAGAGTCTTAACCACTGGATAACCAGGGAAGTCCTAACTCTTTTACAAAATTGACTCATAGTTTAAATATTACGATTTCCATTACAAACTGATGGAACTCACGAAACTTGATCTTTGTTGTGCTGCGACTCAAAGCCTCTAACCGCAAACTTCAGCTTTACGAGATCAATTAATTTCCACCAGTGTGCTCTCGCTCTCCTCAAAAATCTTCAGCTTTAAAGGGTAGAGAAGGAAGGTCAAAAGCACAAGGGAAACTGCATACACATATCAACAAAAGCTTACTTTTGGGATGGAGCTATTTGTGTGATCAAAGCTCAGCAAATTGGTGAAGTTTAACGCATTTTGGGTCCATGTAGGGGCTCATTTCTTGATTTATTTTACCCAAAGCATAGTAAGTACAGTTAGGAAGTGAAAGTCAGTGCTGACATGTGCTGTCATCTGTCTCTTCATCCTGTCTGTCCGTCTCTCTCCATTCTATTCTGTTCAGCCCTTTGATTAGGCTGGTTCTTGCCTCACAATCCTCCCCCCAACCCATGCCCAGCGCTGACATGCAGCACAGCAGTGTGTCCCTGGCGGACACCCAAATATGTCTGGGGAGTTGTTACTTAGACAGACAGTTGACTCCGTTTATTTTAACTGAACACACATTCATTACAACCTCCGGGTCTGTTGCTTTCTTTATAGGGCATCTTGAAACAATGTGAAGGAGAAGAAATTTTTCTAGGTCAGTTTGTATATAACAAAACAGGGACCACCGTTCAAACATTTGCACTCCAGGTAATGAGAGCCTTGGGAGAAGGTGCGGTATCTGTGGCTCCATCCCCAGGAGGGATTTGTGGGGTTGCTTGATGTAAAATGGTGTGTGAGAATAACTGTGATACAAGTGTGAGATAAGCAAGCCTTGTCTGAGTTCCAGTTCTTAGCTCCAATCATGTTCATAAGTTTTAATGCAAAAAAAACACAAAAAACAGGCAAATATAATACAAAATTGTTTCCAAGACAATTTTTTAAAAATTATTTGCTATTACTTTCTTTTTTCCATGCAGTGTTATTATTTGCTATTACTTTTACACACACACACACACAACACACACACACACACTCTTCCTCAGTCCTTATTTATCAGATTCCCTTGATAATATTTAATCTGACAGTCACTATCTTCTTCCTTGGGTAGAGGGGGTGGGGATGATGGTACAAAATGAGATGATTGGAGGCAGAGAGGAACTCAGAGAGAATAAATATTTCATACCAGATAAGAAAAACTTCTTAGCCTAACTCAAAGGGGAAAGAATACCAATTGGTAACTTATAAATCCCTAAAAGTCAGTAAGGCATAAGAAATGTATTTCCTTAGTTCTCATTAGCCACAGGAACTAATGAAAAGACGTAGACGGCATCTCAAACCATGTAAACACAAGTGTGTTACACTTCTTGGCCTCTGCTAAGAAAATCTAAGCTGAAAACAATTTATGTGTCAGAAATGAATGCCCTTACAGAGTTTCACATTCAACTGTACACCTACGTCCCTCCCTGCCCCCTCCCTGGGGCAGCCAGTCAGGACCACCATGGAGGCAGGAGAAGGCGGTGAGAGGTCCCCGGTGTCCAGACCACCATGCTATCTTGCCTTCCCTGTGTCTGCATTTTTATCAGCTCTTTCCTTACGGTAGACCAGGATGTCATCCATTAGACTGGTGCTTGAAAGTACTTGAGTTAAGAAGGAAAGAAAGTGTTCTAATGTTTTTCATTTATATCAGCATTACTTGAGATTCTTTGAGATAGTTCATTTGATAAGACATTAATTTTAATCTTTTCTATTTTTTCAGCATGAAAGTCCTGAATTCTTGTTATGTGTGAAACTTAAAATTCTCAGCAACTGGGGACACCCAAACTATACTTGCTTATATAGATTCAGGGTTCATGGCACCCCAAGAGACGACAGCTAGAAGAGCGGGTGCAGAAGGCCATGATCACAAATCCAAAATATCCAAGTACTCCTGTTCCCTTTGATTATATCACATCCACAGGAATCAAAAATCAGAAGTGGGAGAGAAACCTTAAAGCGGTTCTTACCTGCAGTAAAAAGTGAATGAATTGTACTATTAAAATATGAAAATAAATTCAATCTCTGCACTAGTGTGGCTTCCGAGGATGAATCATGTTGTTGACGCGCTGAAAAATGAGTCTGCATTTACAAGAAGATGGTGATTCTCAACACTCTTTCCCATAATAGCATATTATCTGCTTTCATTTATTAATCCATCCCTACCAGGCATGGATAGCTGCTGTTACCACTGATATTTAACACTGATCTGGACGCACTCTGTAATTAGAGAAGCTACAGAAATTAGAGGCAAAATTTAGGAAGGCCAGAGAAGGCAATGGCACCCCACTCCAGTACTCTTGCCTGGAAAATCCCATGGACGGAGGAGCCTGGTAGGCTGCAGTCCATGGGGTCGCTAGGAGTCGGACACGACTGAGCGACTTCACTTTCACTTTTCACTTTCCTGCATTGGAGAAGGAAATGGCAACCCACTCCAATGTTCTTGCCTGGAGGATCCCAGGGACGGGGGAGCCTGGTGGGCTGCCGTCTATGGGGTTGCACAGAGTCGAACACGACTGAAGCAACATAGCAGTAGTAGCAGCAACCATAATTCATTTGCAGATGACTTGATGAATTCCTTCAAAAGCAATAAAATCAATAAAAAAATACATTATTAACAAAGATGGACACAAAATTATCATATATAAATCAAAATCAAAAATATAAACCACAACCAGTAAGAGGATATAATTTACAGAAGCCTCGATGGAAAATTTTTAAAAATCAAATGAAAGAATTAAACTGAATGAAGAGCCAATAAAACAGCAGTGGATAATGAAAAGACCTAAAAAAATGGAAAGGCACAACCTGTCTATGGATACAAAAACTTCACTGTCAAGAAGTCGATTCTGTCTAAACTGATCTGCAAATTCAGTTAAATCTTAATTAAAACTCAGGAAAAAAAATTATGGTATTTTGGCCATATGTAAGGGCTTGTGGACTGCCTCAAATAGTGACAGGATTTCAGAGGCCTGTTTAATATCTTTATTGTTTAAGGTTAGAAGCCACCTTTCTTTCCAGATTGCCTGGTGAAACTGCCCCATGGAGAATGCATAGTGGGAGCCCATGTATATATCAGCCAGGAGCTGGCTCTTGTCAGAGCAGTGATTTCTGCCTTCTGAGCTAAGCTCCCTGGGGACAGGGCTTTTGCTTTAATAATCCCTTTAAGTGTTAGCACTGCATACCCAGGGGCTTCCCTGGTAGCTCAGCTAGTGAAGAATAAGCCTGCAATGCAGGAGATCACAGTTCGATCCCTGGGTTGGGAAGATCCCCTGGAGGAGGACATGAGCTTGAATTAACGCCCATATACAGTTTGAAATGCTTTTTAAAGTCTGGGAGTGCCAAGGCTGGGGTTGAGACTAACTTTATTAACATTGTTATTGTTTCACAGACCACTGGCACTCTTTAGTCCCAAACAGGGGTTCAAGATTACGACTCTTCAGTGCCCCGTAGAGGGGTTTTCGCTATGAGCCTGTAGTTTGGGGTCTAAATCCCATAGAACCCTGCCATTTCCAGAAACCCTCTCAGTTGGCTGTGGGTCTTGCTGCAGCTGCTGCTAAGTCATTTCAGTCGTGTCCGACTCTGTGCCACCCCACAGGTGCTCCCAATTCTGCAATTGTTTGCTTCCTGTGAGGCCAAAGACCCCTGCTGTCCTTGAGAGAGAGCAAAACATAGATACTTGCTATTTGCATATCTGGGCGTTTTTCTGGGAGGCCTTATATCCATAATTGGCCAAATAGTTCAGGGTCCTGATGGTATTTTGTACACATTTGTCAGCTGTAAGACTTGCTGTGAGCAAGTCAGGCACATATTGGAGTAAGAGTCCTTCATCCAATCTTAAATTTCTAAAGTCTCTAGCCGGCATTTCCCCAAACAAGGTAGGGGAATTCTTAAATCCTTGAGGCAGGACTGTCCAACAATACTGTGGGACTACCTGTGTTTCTAGGTCCTGCTATTCAAACGTAAATAGATGGCTGTGGTTTTTCTGTAATTGGAATATAGAAGAAAGCATCTTTTAAGTCCAGGACTGAGAACCAGCCATATTCTCCTGGAATAATTGTGAGCAGGGTACATAGGACTTCCTTTGTCAGCTCGTTCGATAAAGAATCTGTCTGCAATACAGGAGATCTGGGTTTGATTCCTGGATTGGGAAGATCCCCTGGAGACAAAAATGGCAACCCACTCCAGTATTCTTGCCTGGAGAATCCCATGGACAGAGGAGCCTGGCAGGCTACAGTCCATGGGGTCTCAAGAGTCAGACACAACTTAGTGACTAGACCACCATGGATAAGGTCCCACAGGGGATAAGACTTCATTAACAGCCCTCAAGTCCTGGACAGACTGATACTCTGTCACATCTGGCTTCTTGACCAGGAGGATTAGGAGTGTTATATGCAGACCTGCAAAGTTTAATCTGTCGTATTTTAAAAATATTTTCCAGAGTTGGCTGTATTCCCTTTTGGTCTTCTTGTCTCAGACGGTATTGTTTTAGATTAGGTGTCCCAGCATCCCTTTTGGATGGGATTTGTATTGGTCTCGCTTTTTTGGCCTTCCCCAGAGTGCTATCAGTAGGTGAAGAATCTGCCTGCAATGCAGGAGACACAGGAGATGCAAGTTCAGTCTATGAGTTTTGAAGATCTCCTGGAGAAGAAAATGGCAACCCACTCAAGTATTTTTGCCTGAAAATCCCATGGAGAGAGGAGCCTGGCCAGCTAGTCTAAAAGCATCGCAAAGACTCAGAAACGACTGAGAGACTAAGCCCACACACAGACAGTGCTATCAGCCCACACTTCTGGCCTCACCTTTCCATAGACCTCGGTGGGGAAGAACTCTGCCTCCTTCTCTGGGGTTTTCATGAGCATCATTTGTAGGCTCAGCACATGCTCTAGTAGGATCCTGGTGTCAAGATGTTCTGGTGGAAAAAGTTACTTGAGCATTTAATTTACAAAGGAGATCTCATCCCCAAGGCGGGGCTAGGATGCTCTGACACATAAGAAGTTATGTTTCAGGCTGAGATCCCCTAATTGGCATTATAGAGGTTGCTAAAATGAATGGTTCAGTACTTGTCCAGAACTCCCATGACTGGGGTACACTGGGATGTTTTCTGTGCCTCCGTGGTGTTCACTGCAGAGTATGTGGCACCCGTATCTATTAGAAAGTCCATCCATTTTTTCCTCACTGGCAAAGTCACCCGGGACTCCTGTGGGGAAATTAGAATCAGATTTCTCAAGTCTAAGGGAGCCTCTGGGACTCTTCATTCATCAGCAGAATATTCCCCTCTTTCTACCATATGAGAGGTTCCTGTCCTCCTGAAATACTTTAGTTTAGGGGAATCATTTTTCCAGTGCCCATCCTCCTTGCAGTAAGCACACTGCTCCTCCCCCAGTGGTGGTGGCTTGCCTCCTTTTAGGTTATTTGGCTTCTGGGGATCCAGTACTGCTGCCAGAAAAGGTGGCTTCTGTTTTCCATCTTCCTTGCTTCTGCTGTTCCCTGTTGTTGAATGCTTTAACAGCAACATCTACTAATTGAGAAGGGCTCATTCTACATCATCTAATTTTTGTAATTTTCCTCTTGTGTCTGAAGCACTTTGCCCAATTACGGTCATATTTACCATCCTTACACTCTCAGGGGCCTCAGGGTCTGTATCCAACACCAGGCACCTCTTGATAAGATGCAATGAGAAGGTCAGATCGTTGCTTTTGTGGTAGTTCCACTAAAAACACCACTTGAGATTCATCTTGAAAAAACATGTAGCTTATCAGTTGTGCTTTTGTTTCCCTACCTCTTTGTTTGTACCTGTTTGTACCTCTACCTTTCCCAGCCTGGAAAATCCCGTGGACGGAGGAGCCTGGTAGGCTGCAGTCCATGGGGTCGCTGAGAGTCGGACACGACTGAGAGACTTCCCTTTCACTTTTCACTTTCATGCATTGGAGAAGGAAATGGCAACCCACCCCATTGTTATTGCTTGGAGAATCCCAGGGATGGTGGAGCCTGGTGGGCTGCCGTCTATGGGGTCGCAGAGAGTCGGACACGACTAAAGCGATTTAGCAGCAGCAGCAGCAGCAGCAGCAGCAGCAGCAGCAGCTACCTCTCCTGATCTTACACAGTAGTGCCTGTAAGTTTGATAAATCCTTTCTAGAAATTCTGATGGATCTTCATTTGGTTTTTGGTTTATCTCCTGGATTTTGTTTAAGCTCCTTTGTCCAGGTATCCCCTTTTGAAAACCCACTAAGATACATCTCCTGCAGTGTTCTAAAGGGGGCATGCCTCCATCATTAGGATCCCAGTAAGTCTCCGCAATAGGGACTGCCAGATTGTTCCATTTGGATCCGCTAGATGGTGGTGTTGCACTTTCTCTCCAGCCTTGTTAGTGCCCCTCCTCCTTTCATCCCTAGTAAGCATTATATTTATAAAGGGGTCAATGTCTGCCCAAGTGGAATCAGTTCAATTCAGTTCGGTCACTCAGTCGTCTGACTCTTTGTGACCCCGTGGACCGCAGCTCGCCAGGCCTCCCTGTCCATCACCATCTCCCGGGGTTTACTCAAACTCATCCCCATTGAGTCGGTGATGCCATCCAACCATCTCATCCTCTGTCGTCCCCTTCTCCTCCTGCCTTCCATCTTTCCCAGCATCAGGGTCTTTTCAAATGAGTCAGCTCTTCGCATCAGGTGGCCACAGTATTGGCGTTTCAGTTGCAACATCAGTCTTTCCAATGAATATTCAGGACCAATTTCCTTTAGGACGGACTGGTTTGATCTCCTTGCAGTCCAAGGGACTTTCAAGATTCTTCTCCAACACCACAGTTCAAAAACATCAGTTCTTTGGTGCTCAGCTTTCTTTATAGTCCAACTCTCACATCCATACATGATTACTGGAAAAACCATAGCTTTGACTAGACGGACCTTTGTTGGCAAAGTAATGTCTCTGCTTTTGAATATGTTGTCTAGATTGGTCATAACTTTCCTTCCAAGGAGTAAGTGTCTTCTAATTTCATGGCTGCAGTCACCATCTGCAGTGATTTTGGAGCCCCAAAATATAAAGTCTGACACTGTTTCCACTGTTTCCCCATCTATTTCCCATGAAGTGATGGGACCGGATGCCATGATCTTCATTTTCTGAATGTTGAGCTTTAAGNAGTGTCTTCTAATTTCATGGCTGCAGTCACCATCTGCAGTGATTTTGGAGCCCAAAAATATAAAGTCTGACACTGTTTCCACTGTTTCCCCATCTATTTCCCATGAAGTGGTGGGACCGGATGCCATGATCTTCATTTTCTGAATGTTGAGCTTTAAGCCAAACTTTTCACTCTCGTCTTTCACTTTCATCAAAAGGCTTTAAATGCCAGTAATTATAATATAGTGTGTAAGAAAAGTGACAGCTACCATTTGTCAGAACTAACGATACTCTAAGTAGTATTGGTCAACATACAACACTTTGGGGGCTCTCACCACACCCATTTTATATATTTGGAAGCAGAGGCTCAAGAGGTAAAGAGGTCTGCCCAAGGTGACATGTTAACTGACAGAGCTGGAATTTGATGGCTTCAAAGCNGATACTCTAAGTAGTATTGGTCAACATACAACACTTTGGGGGCTCTCACCACACCCATTTTATATATTTGGAAGCAGAGGCTCAAGAGGTAAAGAGGTCTGCCCAAGGTGACATGTTAACTGACAGAGCTGGAATTTGATGGCTTCAAAGCCTTTTCCGGAGAAGGCAATGGCACCCCACTCCAGTACTCTTGCCTGGAAAATCCCATGGACGGAGGAGCCTGGTAGGCTGCAGTCCATGGGGTTGCTAGGAGTCGGACACGACTGAAGCAACTTCGCAGCAGCAGCAAAGCCTTTTCATCTCCATGCTGTACTGCTGAGATCAGGCCAGCTTTTTATTTCCAGGTGCCATTTGAAATGAGAGGCAAACCTTGCTTAATTTAGCAAGAAACGGTCTGTTGAGTTGACCTGACATTCCAGACCCCGGGGTGGCAAATACTGGTTTTGGGGGTTTCCCTGGTGGTTCAGACAGTCAAGAATCTGCCTGCAACGTAGGAGACTGAGGTTTGATCCCTGGGTCGGAAATCTGAAGAAGGGCATGGCAACCCACTCTAGTATTCTTACGTGGAGAATTCCATGGACACAGGATCCTGGCAGGCTACAGTCCTTGGGGTCACAAAGAGACAGACATGACTGAGCAACTAACAGTTCCACTTTTACTGCTTTTTTAGCCAGGCTGGAGCTTCCAGTGCATGAGGGGTAGGGTAGGGGTAATATTGAGAGCTGGGTCCTGGATCGAACCATACGGTCCTCCAATTTGCCCACAGAGCAAAAGGTATTCTCCCCATTTTGCAGAGGAGGCACCTGATGCTCAGAAGGATGAACAGTGAGGTCATGGCAGAAGCAGGCCTCAGGTGGATGCTCTGGCTCCAGGACCAGTAAGGCAAAATTGTTCCCAGCACAGATGTTAGTGCCTCTCTGCCTGGGTCTGAATCCTGCTCATCCCCCTGCTGGCTCTAAACCTTTGAATGAGTCACTTAAAACACTTTGGACCTCAATCTCCTTGTCTGCATACTGTTAATAATAGCACCTACCTTGTTGGGTAGCTGTGGGAACTGGGTAAAATAACCTAGGTAAACGTGGAAGGCAGGAAGTCCTAAGTAAACATTAACTATTATTATTTCCACATTAACGAAGCTCAAGGGCTGGGTTTTCACTGGGTGGAATCCCTGAGTCCCTGAGTACATGGGTAGCAGGATCGCTTGGTTCACTGAGAGAGGGGGAGCACACGGCTTCGGGGTTCCATAGCTGGCTGGATGCCCCTTCTTGGCACAAACACCTCTGTAACTGGTCTCTCAAGATAAGGTGCTACAATAAAAAAATAAAATAAAAAGATAAAGTGCTACAGAAGAGCTGGAGAATATAGAACCTCAAAATAAGGCTCCACAGACCTGTGGCTCCTGCCTCCCACCTTCAAGCACAGAAGCCCCCATCCCTCTTCTCGGAGCCAGGGACCTGTCCATGTGATGAGTGGAGAGAGAGCTCTTTCTAGTCTCACATCTAGGTGGACAAAGCCAACCCTCTCCAGACCAGCAGCCAGAAAAATCACTCTGTGTCACGTTCGGCCTGGCCTAACCTTAACCAGTCAATCTTAAAGGAAATCAACCCTGAATACTCTTTGGAAGGACTGATACTGAAGCTCCAATACTTTGGCCACCTGATGCAGACAGGTGACTCATTAAAAAAGACCCTGATGCTGGGAAAGACTGAGGGCAGAAGAAGAAGGGGGAGACAGACGATGAGGTGGTCAGATGAACTTGGGCAAACTCCAGGAGATGGTGTGGGACAGGGAAGTCTGCCATGCTGCAGTCCGTGGGGTGGAGAATAGTCCATCACGACCTGGCAATTGAACAACAACTCTAATCCTAACCCAAAAGTTCATTCAGGTTTTGCTGTAAGATATTATAGAAAAGCCTGAACGAAATTTTTTGGCCAACCTAATACCAAACTCCAGGAGGCAGCTAGAGCCCAGTGTAGGGAATTGACCTTGTGACTTGAAGCAAGTTGGCTTGGCTGGAAGGATCTTTTAGTTTTCTTCTGCCTCTAAAAACTATGATTTTGAGCTTTTTGAGACTGAGTCAGTGAGCACCGTATGTGTGTGTGTGTAGCATACACGCATGTGCTCACCTACTCATGGGTTCATGAAAGGGGTGCATCTTGGTTGTCCTGGGCCTGGCAGTTCTCAGAGAGAGTACAAGTCTTGCAGGAGGGAAGGTGAGGCTGACCAGACAGGAGCCAGACTGTGGCAGTTGGAGAGACAGCTTCTTGCAGGGGTGGAGACCAATAGAGCAATAAAACCTGGGCAAAGAGCAAGGTTTTCACCAGAAGTCCGGGAGAAAACTCCAGAGTTCAGACTGAGTATGGGGGTCCATAATTTTCTAGAAAGACTCTCCAACATTTTAGAGCACAGTCATTCATTTACTCATTCATTCATCCTTTTATTCAGTAAACACTCAGCCTGTGCCTAGTGCTTTGCTGGTGAGGGAGATGCCTCCCTATCCTCAGAGAGCTTTCAGTCTGGTGGAATAAGACAAGGGAACCAGGTATTTATGGTCCAAGGCAATAAGCAAGGATGACATTAATATTTAACAACTGGTAGACCCAGGCCAATATAAAAATGAATATCAGCCAACACATCAACACACCAACAAAAGGTCCTCAGTCCTCCTGCTGTGCCAGCTTTACCCTTTCAGTTGTTGGGTCGGTTCGTGGGGAGGAAAGGGGGTATGGGAGAGGCTGGAGTTTGGGGGCCACTGGAGGGACTCAGGGAAGCAGATGATTACCAACTGATGTGAAAATTTTTCAATACTGTATTTTAGCCATTAGAATAGCCATATCAGTGATCCTGGTTGGAGGATAGCCCTGGTGATAATAATTCAAGGTTAACAAGGTCCATGAAGAGAAGGCACAGGGGCTCAGAGAAAGCTCTGTTGGGGGAGTGACATTTTAAGTTGAATTAGCCAGAGTGTGCCTGCCTGGCAAAAGGAGGAGGGCTCAGCATTTTCAGGTGATTCAGTTTTGCTGGAAGAGAAAGAGGTGGAGATTAGACCCAGCAGGCAGGTAAGGAGAGTGTGCGTTGTAGGGTTCGGGGTAGGGGCCGTGTTAGTCACGCTCAGTGGCTTGGACTGCATCTCCGGAGCAATGGTGAGCCATTGAAGGATTTTAATTAGGATCAGGGAGTCACCCGATCCAGTTTGCAAATCCCCCAGGTAACACCAAGGAACCCATTTTTCCAAAGACATGAACCAAGACTCAGGTAGGTTAAAACACCTATCAGATGATATGCTGCAGGTTGGATATAGTATAAATAGAACTGCTCACTTCTGGGTTCCCTTTTCTATTGAATATCACAGAGGCTGCCCCTTTTGTATGGAGCTTTAGAGTCTGCAAAGCAGACTAAAGAAACTCCAGAAACATATGTGCCTAAGTAGAAAAAGAAAATTTGAGGGCTCACATACTAAAAAGCATATGATGGGTGGACTTCAGGCATGGGTAGCTCCAGGTGATCAGATTATGTCATCATAGGTCTGTCTTGCTCAGTCTTTGCTTTCCTCTATGTTGATCTTCTTCTTACATTATTCTATCAAGGCAGAAAAAGGCTACTAACCCACCAGTTTAGCAATCCTAGCCACTAAGTACTATACTTTTCCAATGCTAATGCTATGCTATGCTATGCTAAGTCGCTTCAGTCGTGTCCGACTCTGTGCGACCCAATAGACGGCAGCTCACCAGGCTCCCCCATCCCTGGGATTCTCCAGGCAAGAACACCGGAGTGGGTTGCCATTTCCTTCTCCAGTGCATGAAAGTGAAAAGTGAAAGTGAAGTCATTCAGTTGTGTCTGACCTCAGCGACCCCATGGACTGCAGCCTACCAGGGTCCTCTGTCCATGGATTTTCCAGGCAAGAGTTTTCCAATAGGTACAGCAAAAGTCTCAGGTTTCACTATTATGCCCTGACTTGGCTTATGTGAAGACATGAACCAAGCCTGTGGCCAGAGAGATAGCTAGGTGGTTCTGATGGGCTAAGACCAGGTCATGTGTCCAGCCCTGGCATGATGCAAGAGGAATCAGCCTTCTAGGACCACATGAACTAAGAGCAGGGGAGGTGTGGTCCCCTAAAGAAAAATGATGGTGCTGTCACCTAGAGAAGAGTGAACAGATACTAGGCACATAGAAACTAACATTTAAGCTATAGCCTGATCCTTCAGCATTAAGAGGAGGCTGCTCACCTAGGGGAGGGTGGTCTTCTCTGACCAAGGAACTCAAAAAGGTGGGGGGCATGGTCTGCCTGGTGCCTGCTCCCTGGGGCAGGAATCCTGCCCCTCTGCAGAGCTCCACCTTTCTAGAGTCAGCCAGGGAGCTCCAGTCCAGCTTGGAGCCCCTCAAACCACTTCCCTTCTCCTTACTTCCAAGTTTTGGCCTGTGCCTGCTGGGGCTGGGTTGGAGGCTGGGTTCCCTGCAGATGTTCCTCTTAGTAGACACAACTTAGTCATGATGTGACCGAAAATTTTTAAAAAGTTTAAAAATAAAATTTAAAAAGCCAAGAGCACAAAGATAGATGCTGAGACTATATTTGCAGTAAGGTCTCCCACCTTGTAAGCCTCTCCTTCCCCAACTCTGTCCCTGGTGAGACTTGTTGCTGAGCTGAACACAGCAGAACCTCCCCCAAAGCAGAACTGGGTAGTGCTTAAGAACACAGACTCTGGAGACAGGTTGTTTGGGTACAGATCTGAGCTCTGCCATTTAATAGTTAGTTATGTGCAAGTTATTGACCCCATGCCTCAGTTTCCCCACCTATTAAATGGGTTTGCTGGTGCTGACAGTAGACCCTCACATGTAGGGCTATCTAGGAATCAAGTGAGCTAGTACCTTTCAGAACAGTGTCTGAATGAGCAATATTGCACAGAATAAGCAATACATATAAGCAATATATATAAAGGGTGGCTACTATGTGCCACATCAGCTGCTTTGAATTCCTTTTAGGAGACCCAGGCCCCTGGAGGACAGGGCCTGGTCTGGCTTGCTTGTCACGATATTCCTGGTGTTCACTGTGGAGCCTGATCAAAGCAGGCCAAGGTAGATAACTACTGAATGAATGAATGATTGAATGGCTAGTGCCATGGGAACAGAGACTACCAGAATCTAGGCTGGCTGTGTGACCTTAGGTGGTTAGCTTCCCCTCCTGTGCCTCAGTCTCAACCTGAGACTGAGATTAAAAACAGATTAAAACAGATCAGATTAGCCAGTGTTACTCAGACTTTTCCAATCAGGGCATCCATTTATATTGTGCTGGGACAAGACACACTGAAACTGAAATTTTCACAAGATAAACTTACTTTCCTGTGTGCAATATACTCTGATATATTCTATTTTCTTCTGTTTTACTCTATTTTACCCTTTTTCAATTAAAAACAAACAAACAAACAAACAANTCCATGGACACAGGATCCTGGCAGGCTACAGTCCTTGGGGTCACAAAGAGACAGACATGACTGAGCAACTAACAGTTCCACTTTTACTGCTTTTTTAGCCAGGCTGGAGCTTCCAGTGCATGAGGGGTAGGGTAGGGGTAATATTGAGAGCTGGGTCCTGGATCGAACCATACGGTCCTCCAATTTGCCCACAGAGCAAAAGGTATTCTCCCCATTTTGCAGAGGAGGCACCTGATGCTCAGAAGGATGAACAGTGAGGTCATGGCAGAAGCAGGCCTCAGGTGGATGCTCTGGCTCCAGGACCAGTAAGGCAAAATTGTTCCCAGCACAGATGTTAGTGCCTCTCTGCCTGGGTCTGAATCCTGCTCATCCCCCTGCTGGCTCTAAACCTTTGAATGAGTCACTTAAAACACTTTGGACCTCAATCTCCTTGTCTGCATACTGTTAATAATAGCACCTACCTTGTTGGGTAGCTGTGGGAACTGGGTAAAATAACCTAGGTAAACGTGGAAGGCAGGAAGTCCTAAGTAAACATTAACTATTATTATTTCCACATTAACGAAGCTCAAGGGCTGGGTTTTCACTGGGTGGAATCCCTGAGTCCCTGAGTACATGGGTAGCAGGATCGCTTGGTTCACTGAGAGAGGGGGAGCACACGGCTTCGGGGTTCCATAGCTGGCTGGATGCCCCTTCTTGGCACAAACACCTCTGTAACTGGTCTCTCAAGATAAGGTGCTACAATAAAAAAATAAAATAAAAAGATAAAGTGCTACAGAAGAGCTGGAGAATATAGAACCTCAAAATAAGGCTCCACAGACCTGTGGCTCCTGCCTCCCACCTTCAAGCACAGAAGCCCCCATCCCTCTTCTCGGAGCCAGGGACCTGTCCATGTGATGAGTGGAGAGAGAGCTCTTTCTAGTCTCACATCTAGGTGGACAAAGCCAACCCTCTCCAGACCAGCAGCCAGAAAAATCACTCTGTGTCACGTTCGGCCTGGCCTAACCTTAACCAGTCAATCTTAAAGGAAATCAACCCTGAATACTCTTTGGAAGGACTGATACTGAAGCTCCAATACTTTGGCCACCTGATGCAGACAGGTGACTCATTAAAAAAGACCCTGATGCTGGGAAAGACTGAGGGCAGAAGAAGAAGGGGGAGACAGACGATGAGGTGGTCAGATGAACTTGGGCAAACTCCAGGAGATGGTGTGGGACAGGGAAGTCTGCCATGCTGCAGTCCGTGGGGTGGAGAATAGTCCATCACGACCTGGCAATTGAACAACAACTCTAATCCTAACCCAAAAGTTCATTCAGGTTTTGCTGTAAGATATTATAGAAAAGCCTGAACGAAATTTTTTGGCCAACCTAATACCAAACTCCAGGAGGCAGCTAGAGCCCAGTGTAGGGAATTGACCTTGTGACTTGAAGCAAGTTGGCTTGGCTGGAAGGATCCTTTAGTTTTCTTCTGCCTCTAAAAACTATGATTTTGAGCTTTTTGAGACTGAGTCAGTGAGCACCGTATGTGTGTGTGTGTAGCATACACGCATGTGCTCACCTACTCATGGGTTCATGAAAGGGGTGCATCTTGGTTGTCCTGGGCCTGGCAGTTCTCAGAGAGAGTACAAGTCTTGCAGGAGGGAAGGTGAGGCTGACCAGACAGGAGCCAGACTGTGGCAGTTGGAGAGACAGCTTCTTGCAGGGGTGGAGACCAATAGAGCAATAAAACCTGGGCAAAGAGCAAGGTTTTCACCAGAAGTCCGGGAGAAAACTCCAGAGTTCAGACTGAGTATGGGGGTCCATAATTTTCTAGAAAGACTCTCCAACATTTTAGAGCACAGTCATTCATTTACTCATTCATTCATCCTTTTATTCAGTAAACACTCAGCCTGTGCCTAGTGCTTTGCTGGTGAGGGAGATGCCTCCCTATCCTCAGAGAGCTTTCAGTCTGGTGGAATAAGACAAGGGAACCAGGTATTTATGGTCCAAGGCAATAAGCAAGGATGACATTAATATTTAACAACTGGTAGACCCAGGCCAATATAAAAATGAATATCAGCCAACACATCAACACACCAACAAAAGGTCCTCAGTCCTCCTGCTGTGCCAGCTTTACCCTTTCAGTTGTTGGGTCGGTTCGTGGGGAGGAAAGGGGGTATGGGAGAGGCTGGAGTTTGGGGGCCACTGGAGGGACTCAGGGAAGCAGATGATTACCAACTGATGTGAAAATTTTTCAATACTGTATTTTAGCCATTAGAATAGCCATATCAGTGATCCTGGTTGGAGGATAGCCCTGGTGATAATAATTCAAGGTTAACAAGGTCCATGAAGAGAAGGCACAGGGGCTCAGAGAAAGCTCTGTTGGGGGAGTGACATTTTAAGTTGAATTAGCCAGAGTGTGCCTGCCTGGCAAAAGGAGGAGGGCTCAGCATTTTCAGGTGATTCAGTTTTGCTGGAAGAGAAAGAGGTGGAGATTAGACCCAGCAGGCAGGTAAGGAGAGTGTGCGTTGTAGGGTTCGGGGTAGGGGCCGTGTTAGTCACGCTCAGTGGCTTGGACTGCATCTCCGGAGCAATGGTGAGCCATTGAAGGATTTTAATTAGGATCAGGGAGTCACCCGATCCAGTTTGCAAATCCCCCAGGTAACACCAAGGAACCCATTTTTCCAAAGACATGAACCAAGACTCAGGTAGGTTAAAACACCTATCAGATGATATGCTGCAGGTTGGATATAGTATAAATAGAACTGCTCACTTCTGGGTTCCCTTTTCTATTGAATATCACAGAGGCTGCCCCTTTTGTATGGAGCTTTAGAGTCTGCAAAGCAGACTAAAGAAACTCCAGAAACATATGTGCCTAAGTAGAAAAAGAAAATTTGAGGGCTCACATACTAAAAAGCATATGATGGGTGGACTTCAGGCATGGGTAGCTCCAGGTGATCAGATTATGTCATCATAGGTCTGTCTTGCTCAGTCTTTGCTTTCCTCTATGTTGATCTTCTTCTTACATTATTCTATCAAGGCAGAAAAAGGCTACTAACCCACCAGTTTAGCAATCCTAGCCACTAAGTACTATACTTTTCCAATGCTAATGCTATGCTATGCTATGCTAAGTCGCTTCAGTCGTGTCCGACTCTGTGCGACCCAATAGACGGCAGCTCACCAGGCTCCCCCATCCCTGGGATTCTCCAGGCAAGAACACCGGAGTGGGTTGCCATTTCCTTCTCCAGTGCATGAAAGTGAAAAGTGAAAGTGAAGTCATTCAGTTGTGTCTGACCTCAGCGACCCCATGGACTGCAGCCTACCAGGGTCCTCTGTCCATGGATTTTCCAGGCAAGAGTTTTCCAATAGGTACAGCAAAAGTCTCAGGTTTCACTATTATGCCCTGACTTGGCTTATGTGAAGACATGAACCAAGCCTGTGGCCAGAGAGATAGCTAGGTGGTTCTGATGGGCTAAGACCAGGTCATGTGTCCAGCCCTGGCATGATGCAAGAGGAATCAGCCTTCTAGGACCACATGAACTAAGAGCAGGGGAGGTGTGGTCCCCTAAAGAAAAATGATGGTGCTGTCACCTAGAGAAGAGTGAACAGATACTAGGCACATAGAAACTAACATTTAAGCTATAGCCTGATCCTTCAGCATTAAGAGGAGGCTGCTCACCTAGGGGAGGGTGGTCTTCTCTGACCAAGGAACTCAAAAAGGTGGGGGGCATGGTCTGCCTGGTGCCTGCTCCCTGGGGCAGGAATCCTGCCCCTCTGCAGAGCTCCACCTTTCTAGAGTCAGCCAGGGAGCTCCAGTCCAGCTTGGAGCCCCTCAAACCACTTCCCTTCTCCTTACTTCCAAGTTTTGGCCTGTGCCTGCTGGGGCTGGGTTGGAGGCTGGGTTCCCTGCAGATGTTCCTCTTAGTAGACACAACTTAGTCATGATGTGACCGAAAATTTTTAAAAAGTTTAAAAATAAAATTTAAAAAGCCAAGAGCACAAAGATAGATGCTGAGACTATATTTGCAGTAAGGTCTCCCACCTTGTAAGCCTCTCCTTCCCCAACTCTGTCCCTGGTGAGACTTGTTGCTGAGCTGAACACAGCAGAACCTCCCCCAAAGCAGAACTGGGTAGTGCTTAAGAACACAGACTCTGGAGACAGGTTGTTTGGGTACAGATCTGAGCTCTGCCATTTAATAGTTAGTTATGTGCAAGTTATTGACCCCATGCCTCAGTTTCCCCACCTATTAAATGGGTTTGCTGGTGCTGACAGTAGACCCTCACATGTAGGGCTATCTAGGAATCAAGTGAGCTAGTACCTTTCAGAACAGTGTCTGAATGAGCAATATTGCACAGAATAAGCAATACATATAAGCAATATATATAAAGGGTGGCTACTATGTGCCACATCAGCTGCTTTGAATTCCTTTTAGGAGACCCAGGCCCCTGGAGGACAGGGCCTGGTCTGGCTTGCTTGTCACGATATTCCTGGTGTTCACTGTGGAGCCTGATCAAAGCAGGCCAAGGTAGATAACTACTGAATGAATGAATGATTGAATGGCTAGTGCCATGGGAACAGAGACTACCAGAATCTAGGCTGGCTGTGTGACCTTAGGTGGTTAGCTTCCCCTCCTGTGCCTCAGTCTCAACCTGAGACTGAGATTAAAAACAGATTAAAACAGATCAGATTAGCCAGTGTTACTCAGACTTTTCCAATCAGGGCATCCATTTATATTGTGCTGGGACAAGACACACTGAAACTGAAATTTTCACAAGATAAACTTACTTTCCTGTGTGCAATATACTCTGATATATTCTATTTTCTTCTGTTTTACTCTATTTTACCCTTTTTCAATTAAAAACAAACAAACAAACAAACAAAAAAACGCAATCCTGACCCAATGAATAGATATGAAGTCTCACTAACTTCTGGAGACCTACAGTTGAAAAACTGAACTGGATAAAAGCACGGTCTTTTCTGACTTGGACACTGATGATGTTATAAATCTCACCTAAATAACAGCGTTTTATTTTGTGTGATGGATAAGAGCTTGGACCCTGGCAGGAGAGGGCTGGGTTCAAGTCCAGGGATACTGACCTGTGCTGATCTTGTTAAATTATTTATATGTAATCTCTAGGTGCCTAGGTTTCCTTCTTAATACAACGGAGGTAAAAATGACTCTATCCTCTTAGGAATGGTGTGAGAGTTAAGTGAATTGATACCTGCAAAACACTGAATACTTCTAAATGCTCCATGAAGAACTTTTTAAAAACATTTTTTGTTATCGGAAAAGAACATCTATAACACTTTGTGGGTAGCCTTCAGAGAATCAGACCTCAGGAGATATTTGTGCATTTTTTGGAGGTTATCAGAGGATTCCTCCCCTTCTCTGGGAAAAAAGACAACTGAGTTTTCAGGAGGGGAAGGTACTTGGTCCAGACCACCAGCAAGTCAGAGACAGAGCTTCAGGCATCAGGCCTCAGACTTTAAGGAGGTTCTACAAACTGTTGATTCCAGGGAAAGCGAGGGAAACCCCCTTTCCTCACTGCTCAGAATCTACAGATCTCATGCCTTCTTTCTTTTTCTTTGCATAAGGCTTTTCCCCCTGTTTTTAGCTCACTGATTTCGAAGATGTCAGTGTTTACTCTTGCCATCTACTGCTTGACCACATCCAATTTTTTTGATTCATGGACTTAACATGTCAGGTTCTTATGCAATATTGCTCTCAACAGCATCAGACTTCACTTTCACCACCAGACACATCCACAACTGAGTGCCAGTTCCACTTTAGCCCAGCCACTTCATTCTTTCTGGAGCTGTCAGTAATTGTCCTCTGCTCTACCTCAGTAGCATATTAGACACCTTCTAACCTGGGTGGCTCAACTTCTGGTGTTTTGCCTTTTCAAACTGTTCACGGGATTCTCGTGGCAAGAAAACTGGAATGGTTTGCCATCCCCTCCTCCAGTGGACCACATTTTGTCAGAACTCTTCACAGTGACCCATCTGTCTTGGGTGGCCCTGCTAGGCGTGGCTCATAGCTTTTGAGTTACACAAGCCCCACTCACCACAACAAGGTTGTGATCCAGCCTTGTAGAAGGGCACCTATCTTTAAACATTGAAGGATGCTCTACATATAGAAAAATTCACTCCTTCTGGTGTGAAGTTTTGTGAATTTTGATGAACATATACAGTTATGTATCGACCCCCCCCAACTCGAGATATAGGACACCTTCAATCATGCCAAACAATTCCCCTGTGCCCTTTGTGGACAATCTCTCTGTCCACGCCTAGGCCCTCCAGCCAGTGAGCTCTTTTCTGTCTCAATAGTTTTGCCTTTTCCAGAAATATTTTTGAGATTCATCTATGTTGTACATATATACATTTTTGCTTAGCAGTATTCCACTGTACGGTTACCACAAATTGTTTATCCATTTACCACTTAATGGGCATTTAGGCTATTTCCATTTATGGGTTATTATGAATAAAACTGCTGGGAATATTCAGATGTCTTTATGTGGACATATGTCTTCATTATTCTTGAGTAAATATCTATGAATAGAATCGCCAAATCAGATGGTTACCACATGTTTAACTTTCCGAGAAATTGCCAAACTGTTTTTTCCAAAATGACTATGCCATACTGTAATGCCATCAGCAGTGTATCAGAGTTCTAGTTGCTCCACGCATGCTCCACACCAGTGTGGGCACTCTTAAGTTTTAGCCGTGTAGTGATATATTCTTGTGGTTTTAATTTGTATTTACTCAATGACTGATATGGAGCACCATACATCTTCCTTATTTCTTTACAAAAATTATACAAGTAATAAATAGCCTCAGTAGAAAAAAGATAAGCAAAAATAAGAAAAAATAAAGATGATCTCTTACCCTAGAGTTAATCATAGCTGACATTTTGAGCTTTGCATTTTACTTATTTATCTGAGAATATAACACAGGCACCTGATAGAAAGTTTGAAAAGAATGAAAGGGTAAATATTGAGAAATAAGCCTCCCGTTCATTCTGTTGCCAAAGTTAGAAAACTCAGCTAGACGTGGGGTATCAGAGAATAGGTATTAACTGCATCCCTTTGATGTGCTGGTGAGAATGTACATGTCAAGTCCACTAAAACGGAACACGCACAAGCCCCACACCACAGAGCACCCATTCCTCAGCCTTTAACCAGAGAAAACAGCAGCAATCTGTGCAGCAGGATTCCCACACAAGGATATTCATAGATGCATCCTTCATCATAGCAAAAATTTGGAAAAATCTAGGTGTCCATTGACAGGATAATGGATTTTCAAAATGCAGTGGTGAAAGTCGTGCAGTCATGTTCGACTCTTTGCAACCCCATGGACTATATAGTCCATGGAAATTTCTAGGTCAGAATACTGGAGTGGGTAGCCTTTACCTTCTCCAGGGGACCTTCCCAACCCAGGGATTCAACCCAGGTCTCCTGCATTGCAGGCAGATTCTTTACCAGCTGAGCCACAAGGGAAGCCCAAGAATCCTGGAGTGGGTAGCCTATCCCTTCTCCAGCGGATCTTCCTGACCCAGGAATCGAACCTGGGTCTCCTGCATTGCTGGTGGATTCTTTACCAACTGAGCTATCAGGGAAGCCCCTCAAAATGCAATACATTCATATAATGGATGGATACAGAGCAATGAAAAAAACGGACTGCAGGTACACACATCAGCATGAATGAATCTTCATAGTGTGATGTCGAGTGGAAAAACTTGCTCCAAAAGATTCCATACAGCATGATATTCTTCTTATAAAGATTAGAAACAAATCCAAGTACACAATATATTATTCAGATGATAAGTATACATGTATCAACTATACAAAGGGAGCAAGCAAAGGAAAAATACAAACGTCAGAAGAGTGGGTTACCTTTTGGGGGATGTAGAGACCTTGGGATAGAGAAGGAGCCCATGTGTACTGTCCTTCTATCCCCTGGGTTGGGGAGAGAGTTAAAAATAAATGATCAAAAAGTAAAATAAATGATCAGTGAATCAGTGGGCCTCTCTAATGGTCCAGTCGTTAAGAATCCACCTGCCAATGCAAGGGACATGGGTTCAATCCCTGGTCGGGGAAGATCTCACATGCTGTGGAGCAACTAAGCCCATGCTTATTCTACGTACCTAGCCCCTCTGCTCACCACAACTAGAAAAAGCCCAAGTACAGCAATGAAGATTCAGCACAGCCATAAATAAATAAATAAAATTTTAAAACATAATTAATCAAATTGAAAACTGGGCAGGCACAGACCAATGATACAAATGTATCATGAATCCAGGATTATGATTCATCTAATCTTGAGCACATGAGATGCATTAAAAATTAAAAAGAAATTCTTCCTCTCTGGGCCCCAGCCACTCCATTCCCCTCCCTAAAGGCAAATACTGTTACCACTTTCTGTATTTCCCTCAGAAATAAACAACCTTATTCTACCTATGCTATAGAGTAACTGTGTTTTTACTCAACAGCAGTTCATGGACAACCTACCACATCAATAAACATAGATTTCTAATAGCATTTTAATGGCTGCATAATTTTCCATTACTTAAGATACCTGTATTTTATTAAACTAATTCCCTTTTTGATGGACCTAGGTTTCTGCTCCCCCGCCTCCACTGCACCCCCACCCCGCTCCTCGCAGTGTTTATGCTCACAAACAGTGTTATGGGGAACTCCTTTATATACATGACTTTGATGAATTGTATACAGGGGTCTTTAGGGTAAGTTTCTCCAAGTGGAGTCACTGGGTCAAAAATGATGTGCATATTTTAGGATTTTGAGCTATATATTGTGCCCACCAGCAAGAAGAGAGGTTTGGCGGCTGGCCTGGCGCTGTGAGGTCTTTTGTTACTGGAGCTACACCAGAGGTTATTCAACAGCAAAGCCCTGTTAACCATTCCCAGGACCTCCCAGTGGGGCAGCAGGAAATGGGGTGGCTCCCTGGACAGAGGAGAACAATGAGTCTTTATTAAAATGCAACTCACTGAGAATGCTTTATTAGCACAGATCTTGCCCTTGCATTTGGGCAACTCTCTGGGACTGGTGTGGGACTGTCTCCCGAGGAGAGATGAGCAGAAGCCCAGGGGGTGCCTGGCTCCTTATTGCCATCTCCCACTTCTGGTCCCTAAATTATACAATTTATACAGTTAATAATGTGCCATGCGGAAGAGTTAGCATGAGAGTCAGATGGCCTGGGTTAAAACCTTTGTTCCTCTGCTTCCTAGCTGTGTGACTCTGGGCAAGTTTAGAATCTCTCTAGTTTAAGTTTGCCCTTCCCTAAAACTGGGGCTAATGCCACCTAGCTCATGTCTGTTTTGACACATAAATGAGGTTATATACATAAAGTATTCAAAACACACTTGGCTGGAGTTCCCTCGCGTGGTCCAGTGGTAAAGAATCTGCCTTCCAGTGCAGGGGACATGGGTTCAATCCCTGGTCCAGGAAGATCCCACAAGCTGCAGAGCAACTAAGCCTGTGTACCACAACTGAGTCAGTGCTCTAGAGCCCGCATGCCACAACTAGAGAAGCCTGGACACTGCAATGATGAGCCTTTGTGCCACAGTTAGAGAAAGCCCGTGTGCCTCAGCAAAGACCCAGCACAGCCAGAAGAAAACCATAGCAAAGCGAACACTTGGTGAGGAAAGTGCTGTATAATTATGAACTACCCCTAGGTACCTGCCCTTGGCTAGACTCACACCCCTCCCCTCAAGGCATCCTCAGACTGGCGGGGGAGATGGAAGCTTTTACAATTCAGGGTGATGAGTACATTAAGGTAGATGCCAAACCTGGAAGACTTCCTGGAAGAATTGTCATCAGGGCAATAACCAAGTCACTTGTAGGCTAACGGAGAAGCAAAGTGGCTTTGAGAGAGGAGGGATCAGCCAGGAATCGGAAAGATGGGATTCAGGGAAGGTCTTGGATTTTAAGTCAGCAATTTCTCAGTACCAGCCTGGTCCCAGGTACTGCATTCAGTGCCAGGGGTGAGTGCGGGCTGGAGATGATCAGGCAGAGACCCTCAGTAAGCTTACTCTCTAACTGGAGAGTGAAACATGAAGCCTAGTACAAGTGGTAGACTCCGATGAAATCTACTAGAGGAAGGAATACAGTGTCAAGGAAGCAACTAATTCTGAGACTTCAGGATTGCGAAAGGGTTTGCAGAGGAAATGCTTGCACAAATTGATCAGATTTGGGGGGCAGAGGGGGTGCAGAATCAAGGAGAAGTAAGACACCCCTGATGGGGGAAAAATGCCCAAGCAAAGGTGAGGCAATGGGAGAGCCAGCATCCTAAAAAGATATTGTGTGGCTTGTGGGACCTGGACCTGGGGAGAGGTGAGAAGTGGGCAGGATTAAGCCTGTAAGGTCAACTGAGGCCAGGGTTTGGAGGGCGTCACATGACATGCTACTTGGACTTCATCTAGTAGGTCATGGGAACTGAAGAGAAGTCTTTAATCAGAGAAGGGACGTGATGAGATCTGTGTTCTGGGAAGGTGACCCTGGTACAGATGGGGGAGGAGTCCTGGGAGGCACCATCGCTCAAGGGCCACTGCAATTGTCTAAGCAACAAAACGGGTGGGCACAGAGAGCCTGGGGTTGGGGAGGGCGGCGGCACATGTATAAGCAGCTCTCTGAAACAGTTACAATCCAACCCCCTGAAGTTATTCCCTGGTGACTCTTGAGCCGAGCTGTCTAATATTGCTGGAAAAATAAACCTGCTCCTGACCCCAGGCAGCGGGAGCAATAGTAACCCAATATGCTTGTTGATTAGGATGAAGGTCAACGGAATTACTAGGGGGAAATAGAGAGACATATTAAAATGAAATGACTTGCTTTTATTGTTTTTTCCTTAACGGAAACAATACATGAGATCAACATTTAAAATAATTCTCAAGGATGGTAAAGTGCAGTCCACCAAGACCAATCTTGACTTTTGTTTCCATACAGACATAGAGGGAGAGGAGGGACTAAAGAGGGGAGATCTCAGGAGGAGGAGGAGGAAGGGGAGAATCCAGCCCAGAGGGAGTGGCAGGGCCAGGGGCAGAGGGAGGAGGAAGATGGCCTGGAAGGGAGGCTAATGTGCTGGGCCTGGAGGTGGACTGAGGATGAACCTTGGAATTGGAGGCCCAGCCAAGTTTTGTACCTTTCTTAACTCTGATTTTCTTGTCAAATGGGGGTAAAACCAGCCTCCTCATATGGCACAATGAATGTTATTGGATCTGTATCTTAAAAAGATTCCATTGTCTTGGCCACCTAACTAGCATGGGATAAAAGGAAGTGCTCTGCATACTACTTGGCTTTTAAAAACTTTCTTAAGAAAGTCTTTTTGTTTTTTGTTTTTTTTGGTTGGACTGCATAGCTTGTGGGGTCTTAGCTCTCTGAGCAAGGACTGAACTCAGGTCCATGGCAGTGAAAGCGTGGACCTGGGTTCAGTGAAAGCGGTGGGTATGAACCATGGGACCTCCAGGGAATTCTCAAGAACTCCCAAGAAATTTCTTAAGATGAGGGGTTGTTGCTGCTGATAGCTTTACTGACTACCATTTTCTTTTGGAGTTCTCATTGGCCTCATGTCGTTCACAGCAATTCAACTGCTCTTGTTTGAAACCTCTCTCATGGGGTTGTCCAGGATGGGGTGCTCTCACAGCTTCAGGACCCCAGGTCCAGTGGCTCACAGCTTCCTCCATCCCCAGCTTCCAGGAAGCGACGGGGGTCAATGGGGTGACTTATTCTTCTTCCTCCCCACCGCCCACCACTGCCTGGCAGCTCATGAAATGACATACACAAGGGCCCTGAAGCTCTTTCTTTCGTGGCCTGTGCTCAGGCCTCACCCCTCAGCTTTGCTTCTCTCCAGTAAACCACGCATGGGAGGAGAAGAGGAATATGAAGTACAGGATGTGGGTTCCCTTCATGATAAGGGGTCACCACTTCTTCACTCTTCCTTCCTCTCCAGCTGGTGGTGACTTCCCTCTCCCATCTCTAGAAGGAAGCAGAACAGATGCTGAGAAGCTGGCACCAAGGCCCTCTACCTTCCAAGGTCCCCTGGCCTGCAGGCAGCCCAGAACCCTCTCCAGAACTCCACACCTGTAGAACCCTACTGCACCTGAACATTTCCACTTCCATGTCCAATAGGCACCTCAGAGTGCTCAAAAATACAGGCAAGTTCAGAACAAAACTCACCATTGCCCTTCTCTGACCTGCTCCTCTGCTTGTCTTCATTTCAGAAAATGGCACCATTATCAACCCAGCTGCCCAGGGCAGAAACCTGAATTTCGTGTCCTTAATGCCTTCCTCTTGCTCACTGCCTACATCTGATCAACCATGGAATCCTTCCAAAGATCCCTGAATCTAACCATTTCTTTTTTCTTTGGCTGTGCCATGCAGGTTGCGGGATCTTAGTTTCCCAACCATGGATCAAATCCCGCACCCTTATCAGGGAAAGTGCGGAGTCCGAACTGCTGGACCGCCAGGGAATTCCCTCTACCCACTTCTGTCCACCCCACCCCCGACCTTTGTCCCAGCCAGCCTCACCCCTAATCAGACAACAACAGTGCCTTATATGCTCGCTGGCTCCCCTTTGCCCACAAATGCACTCTCCTTGTTTCTACCCCTGCTTTGTGCTCCAGAAGCCTGACCTGTCTGTAGGGGCGGCACCAGCCCCAGATCCTTGCCTTCTGCTTCCAGCAAGGAACCCATAAGAGACGGGGCTGGGAGGAGAGTGGTTCAGACTCCCCTCTCCCGTCCCTGCCAGCTGAGGTTTGGCAGTGGCTGCATTCTACGACCTATGGCCACAGCTCCTGTCATGTGGACCCTCTACAGTGGCTCCAGCTCTCACTGGGGCGTGAAAAGTCATTTCCTCCCTTGTCCTACGTCCCATCAGGCCTAAGGGTGGTGATGGCTTCCCATCTGCTAGTCCCAGGGGTGTCCAGCTATCTCACACTGGTGATGGAGCCCAGTGATTCTCAACGAGGGATGACTGTGCCCCTCCCTGGGAACAGCTGGCAATCCTGAGAGAGGGTTTTGGTTGTCACAGTTGGGGAGGGGCGCCACCGGTACCTAATGGGGGCAGGCCAGGGATTCGGCTGAACATCTTACAAAGCACAGAACAGTCCCCACCCCACCCCTCGACAAAGAACTATCCCTCCCACAAGTCAACAGTGCTGAGCTCAAGAAACCTCGCAGCCCTGCCCACTGCACTGTGAACAGTGCCTGCATCAACTCCGCACTTTATCTTTTGAGTTCGTTTCTGTTTCTTGCCAGCATCCTGACTGATACATCAGGTCTCCCCTTTTTCTCTTTCTCCCTCTCCAGTTCATTCTCCACACAGGTAGCCCAAGGGCTCTGCCTCGCTACCTCATTCCTCACTTTCATTTTTTAAAATCTAACTTTTGAGATGGGTAAGGCATTCACATAGTTTAAAAATAACAGAAGGACTTCCCTGGTAGTCCAGTGGTTAAGACTCTGCACTCCCAAAGAAGGGAGGAAGGGTTCAATCCCTGGTTGGGGAACTAAGATCCCACATGCTTCACTCTTCGGCCAAAAAAATCAAACCAAACCAAACAAACAAAAGACAAAAAAAAAAAAATCACACAACACAAAAAAGGTATGAAGTACAACTGTCCCTCCCACTCCTGTCAGCTGTCCAACTAATTAATTCCCAGCCCTCTCCCAGCAATTAACTACTGTTAGGAGTTTCTTTATATTTTTCCAGAGCTGAGCAGTCCAATACGGTGGCTACTAGCCACATGTGGCTATGAGATTTAAATTTAATAATTAAAGTGAAAAATTATGCTCCTTGGTCACATTAGCTACACTTCAAGTGTCATCTGTGGCTAGAGGCTGCTGTGTTAGTCAGCTGAAACACAGAACATTTTCATCATCAGAAAAACTTCTATTGCATGGGGTTGTCCTACAGTTTTTCTCTGCAAATTTACATAAGAAATTCATGTTAAAAAAAAAAAGAAATTCATGTAGTCTCATTTTCCTCATTTTTTATACAAAAGGTAGCACACTTTCTACATTGTTCTCCAACTTGATTTTTCACTTGACAAGATATCTTATGGATCTTTCCACATTTTTGCAGAAAGAGCTTTCTTTTTTTTTTTTCTTTTTTGTTTTTCAGTTGTAGAAACCTTCCCTGACTCCACATCAGGTCAGACTAAGATCCCCAGCTCTGTAATTTGCCTGGTTCTTTCTGTCTCCTGGTCTCCACGCAGTGAGCGTGACACAGTTTATTTATGCAGTCACTCACTGATGGACTAAGGGCTGCGGCCAATCTTTTGCTCTTACAGACAATGAAACAACAGTGAATGGCCTTGTCCACCTGGAATTTTGCATGTAAACATGTGTCTATCTAGAACACACCCATGAGGGATCATTCTAGAGTATCAGTTTGGTCATGCCTCTCCCCTCCTCAGCACACATGGCTCCTCCTGATCTCCTTCTCCAGCCCACAGCAAACTCCTATGCAGCCCTCAGGCCTCAGCTTGGATGTCACCTCTTCCAGGAAGCCTCCCTGACTCCGCATCACGTCAGATTAAGATCACCTGCCCTGTAATTGCCTGGTTCTTCCTGGTCTCCTCCCTTAGTCTGGAGCTTTATAAGGGATGCACAGGGTGGGGCTGTCTTGTTTTTCCATGTATCCCCAGGGCCTGGCACTCAGTAGGGGTCCAACAAATATTTGTTGAATGACGAGGCAGGTACCAAGTTCTGGCAGTGGTTCTTTCCAGCACTTCATGGGCTCTTGAACCAAGGAGCTAGTGAGGAGAACCCCAGTGAGAAGCTGATTCAGATGGGGAAACTGAGGCACAGAGGTAGCAGGCAGCCTTTGGATCAGCCTCCCTGACCCTAATCTCTTTTTTCTAGCTCACTTTATAGTTAATAACAACAACAATAATAGTATTAACATTAACTATAAGGTTAATATTTACCAAGTATTTCTATGTGCTAAATGCTGCTTTAAGTGTGTTACATGAATTAACTTATTTGATTGTTGCAGCAACTCTGTGAGGTACGTACCCCCATCATCCCCATCTTACAGGCAGAGAAACTGATAACTTGTCACAAATGGCAGAGGGTGACTTGAACCCAGGCTCTGAGGGTTCAGAGCTCACACTCTTATGCACTCTACTGAGCTATCTACTAGTCTTGGCAGCTTCTCCCTTATCCAAAGTTCACTGTGGCGCTTCAACTCTCAAACCCAGAGCTTCTTCTCTTGTCATCCCCATCCCTCCCAGCTTGACTTACTTTATTTTCTACTTCACTAGGTTCTCCCAGAACAAGATCCTGAGACCTGCGCCAGACTGAGCTCTCCTAGCCATTTCTCTCTATGCCTTAGTTTTCTCATCTGTGCAAGTCAATGGCAAAGGAAAGCATGGCACTCTCCTTTCTTTTAGCCTCTTCATCAAACTCCCATGTATCCTTTAAGGACAATTTAAAGAGCATCCTCCTTCAGGAAGTCTTCTCAGATTTCTCCAGCCCCCAAAGTTCCCTCCCACTCTTCCCTGAAGGTAGGCAACTCTTAACGCTCAGATTAGCACTTAATTCTTCTTTTATATTCTGGATTGTAAATTTCCCCCCATGCTCTCCTCAACAAAGAAAGTGATACTCTTTGAAAGAACATAGAAGATAAAAAAGCAGAGAGTGGATTTCAATTTTGGAGCTTCATTCTTTGAAGTACCACTTTCCTGTGCATGTGTACGACTGTATACATGTTTACGGCATACCTGAGGTCCACCTTCACTAATCCTTACTTAATACTGTTTCCTTAAATGAACTGACTATTTAAAACTTAGAAAAACTTATTTTAAATGAAAAACTAACAGTATTATAAATGAAAAAAACAGCATCCTTTGCCATAACTAAAGTGAAAATAAATACAACGATGATGGAACAGTGTCATTAATTTCTAGGCCTTGCTTCTCTGGTTAAGAGAGAACCATAAAGATTAAAGTCACTGAAGACTTGCTAAGCACAAAAAAGAGGACTCTTTCCTTGACCCAAGCAGAAAAAAGCTTGAATGAAAACTGAAAATGGAATGACTTTCTCTGTGTATGATTCAGGATCACATAAGACTTTAATACTTTGCTCACGCATCACCCAACACCCTCGCATATCCCACACAGGCCCAAAGCCTATATTCTAGGAGTTGGTCAGAACAGACAGAACCAGCACCATCTTTCATCTCCACCTCTCTCTAGCCTCAGTCTGTAGGATGGAATGAATGTAACCACCCCAGACTGCTGCAGGGTTAAATGAGATGTTAAAAAAAAAAGCAATGTTGCAAGTGGCAACCCTGGATTCTCTCGGCTCTGCTGCTTACCATCTGGGCATGATCATGGGTGACTTACCTTGCCTCCCTGGGCCTCAGCTTCCTCACTCCAAAAGGGAAATTATAGAGGACTTCGTGGGTGGTCCAGTGGTCATGATTCCACACTTCCGGTGCAGGGGGCATGGGTTCCATCCCTGGTCAGGGAACTAAGATCCTGCCTGCCACATGGTCAGGGAGGTAGTTTATAAAAACCTTCCTTGAGGGCTGTAAAGCACCTTTATTCGACAATTCACCTTTATTGAATACCTACAATATTCCAGGAACTATTCCATGGGCTGGAGATGTAGCGTGAAAAAAAGAAATAAAAATCCCTGTTCTCATGGAGCTTATATTAAATGGGGGTTTGGGAGGGCAGAGGACAGATGGATAAAATATATTCTCCGTCCATGGGATTCTCCGGTCAAGAATACTGGAGTATGTAGCCATTCTCTTTTCCAGGGAATTTTCCCAACCCAGGGACTGAAGCCGGGTCTCCTGCACTGCAGGCAAATTCCTTACCATCTGAGCCACCAGGGAAACCCCATAGTACAGTACAGTGAGAAGTAATAAACACTATGGAAAAATAAGGTATGGTGGGTGGGGACAGGGTTATACTTCTGAAGTGGGACAGAATCTCTAACCGGTGGACATTTCGGTGATGCCTGAAGGAGGTGAGGAGCCGTGATACCTGGGGTGAGGGGCCTGCCAGGCGGAGGGCACAGCAAGTGCAAAGGCCCCAAGGTGGGAACCAGCCTGCACGATCCTGAGAACAGGAGGTTGACTAGCCAGAGCAGTGGTGAGGGGACAGCAGTGGGAGGAGAGGTCCCGGGCCCATGGGGTCAGATCCTGCAGAGCCTGCTGGGTCATTTTAAAACTCTGGTTTTGATTTGCAGTGAAACGTCAGTCAGGGTATCGTCTTACACATAGTACGTGTGTGCATAACTCTCAGTCGCTCTAAAGGTAGTAATTCCCGAAATTACTTAGCATTGCCTCACCGGAAGCCCTGGGTTGTCAGGCTCCAGGGTGACAAGAGGCCTGCCCTCCGCTGCCCTCTTGGCTGGCCCTGGTTTACTGGAAGGCAGTGGGATGGGAATGGATGGAAGCGAGCCCGGGCATTCCTGACCCACCCATCCCCTCTCAGATTCCTCTCCAGGCCCGTCACACCCCTGCCGCATGCTGGGCAGTGGGCACAGGAATGCTGAGGCAGCTGAGGGCTGGACTCCACCCGGCCTTGCAGAAGGTCTAACAACAAGCAACAACAGTGATGGTGGCGGTTACCAGTTATTGAACCCCAGTTGCCTGTCTGGCGGAGCACTGAGTGCTTTTCACATATCGCCTCACACTGGCCTGCTGTTAGCCCTTGGAGAAAGGTGTGATCTGGGGGGAGAAGCGGATGGTGATCCATACCCTCGCCTCTGCGACCTCTAGGGGTTCCATTCTTCACCAGGGCTTTGTGCCCCCAGACCCGGGGCTTCTTTGTGACAGCTCCTTTCCCTCAGTCCAGGGGCTCCTGACAGAGAAGAATCTTGCCACTCCAGCCTGCCAACTCTGCAGCTGCCTGCAGGTCTGGACAGGTCCAGGCTGCCTTCTCGGTGGCTGAGAATGGAGCAAAGGAGGAATCAGGTTTCGCCAACTCTGGGATGGAGGCGAGGCTGCTGAGTCGACTTTTCCAGGGCTGCTGGGATCAGGCCCTGCCTCCATCTCAGCCTGCAGGCCGGGTGTGGAGGTGGCGGCTCAGGACTGGGCACTTGGGCCCCACTTCGTACCCTTCCAAACTCCTCTCCCACTGCGTTCCTGCTCCTCCCTCTGTCCAACAGTTCCCCGAGGGACTGAGCTGAAGTTCCCCTAGCACTCCGCCCTCAGGGTCTTAGCATTCGCAACTTTTCCTAGACATAGCTGCATACTTGTTCCCCAGTATTATTCATTCTTTGCTCAAATGACCCCTTCTCAGCAAGGCCTTTTCTGACTACTAGAATCAAACACTCATTCCAGCCCCTTATTTCCTATACCCATCATAGGAGTTGGTGATGGACAGGGAAGTCTGGCATGCTGCAGTCCATGGGGTTGCAAAGAGTCAGACACGACTGAGTGACTGAACTGGACTGATCCCAGCTTTACCTTCCTCTATAGCCTCACTTTCACTGTTCTATTTTACTGATTCATCTTGTTTAGTCTGTCTCCCACTGAATGTCAGCAGGATGGCCCTTAGGCTGGGCAGGAAGGCCCTGCTCTGGGCCTCCTGCCCTTCCTAAGGAGCTATGGAGCTGTGACTCCTAGAACCTGTGTCTCCCACCCTGCCCAGCACAAATAGTCCCAGGCCCTCCCCACATCTGTCCTGAGGGAAGCCAGCACAGCCCGGGTGTACTCCCAGGCCCAGGGTCAGTGGAAGGCTACTTGTCTAGATCAGTAGACTGAGCTTGGACGGGTGGGCTGAGGAATACACACACACACACACACACACACACACACGTGTGCACAGGGACCCTCATGGTATAGGATGGAGCCTGAGGTGAGGAGGGTGGCAAGCTCACTGCCACTCCTGGGCTGGGGGCTAACTCTGCCCACCTAGTACCCTAGGTGTCTGGGAACCCAGATTAAAACCTGGTCTTCCAGATAGCTATGAAGACATACTTGTCCATGTAGGACGAGAGGATCTTTTATTTAACAGTTTATGACTTCAACTTATATGGTATGTGGATCCTCAGTTCCGTTCAGTTCAATTGCTCAGTCGTGTCTGACTCTTTGCGACCCCGTGGACTGCAGCACGCCAGGCTTCCCTATCCATCACCAACTCCTGGTGTTTACTCAAACTCATGTCTGTTGAGTCGGTGATGCCATCCAACCATCTCATCCTCTGTCGTCCCCTTCTCCTCCCACCTTCAATCTTTCCCAGCCTCAGGGTCTTTTCATATGTGGACCCTACACACATTTTTTCCCCCAGTGCCACTCCCTGCTCCCATATATTAGGACAGGACTTTTTCATTTTCTGCATTTCTATATTCCCTGCAACCTAGAACAGGTTGCACAGCCTGGCACAGAACACACATTCAATAAACAGTTGTTAAATTAATGAATATAAAAGCGCTATGGTGATGTCCCACATGCCCCAGAAGCAGTTGGAAATGCTGTGGCTTCTCTGTGTCAGGACTTTAGAGTCTCAGGATCAGGAATGGCCAACTCTGTCATGGTGGGAGCGGGAGGGGAGGCTATGCCATATCTGAAGGGTCTACTCCACTGCCTGCCTGCGCTCATACTCACAACGAAGTTGAAAATTTTTTTCGTATTAGTTAAAAAGAGCACCTGTAATACTAGGGAATCAAGGAGATCTGGACCCCCAAACAGTCACTTCCTGGGTCTGTACGTTTGTTAATCTCGCCGATGCTCAATTTCCTTTAAAAAAGAAAACCCCACACGGTTGCTGGTGGCAGAATGTAACTGACTACACGCATGTGAAGGGCCTGGCCGGTCATTGCCCAATAAACAGTGACCACCACCACCACTCTCATCATCACAGTGTCCAAGGCAGTTCCTACTCATGGCAGCCAGTGTGACTGTTCCACCCCCAGTTCCCTCTCAGGTTGAGTGGCGCTGGCCGTGCTGTGGTTTGAGTGAATGGTGCCCTCTGCTGGCTTCACGGGGGGAGTGCCTCCAGGGAAGTAACAGCTATGGGTGAAGCCTTCTGTGGTCAGGAAGGGCGGTTTCCATCCAAGGTTTGAGTGTGGAGATAACTGGCCCTGTCAGTAACTCAACTACCACCACTGTAGTGATGAGAACAACACCTAGGCCTGGGCCAGACATCCTTCTAAGCACTTTTCAGATATAAACTCGCTCCTACATCTTCCAGTTGATAAAAAGCGAGGCACAGAAAGGTTAAGTGATTAGCCTAAGGGGTCACTCCTAGAGGTCCTGAGATTTGAACCTGTGCCTTGAATCATGCCTCCCTGATGGGAGTATTTTAGTGGGAGGTGAGAGGTAGGCTCTGCCTTTAGCCACAAGGCATGGGGCCCCCAGTGAGTCTGGAACTGGACACGCAGGGTGTGGGCTGGCCGAGCAGCTTCCCAGGGTGACCGCCCCACCCTTTCAATGGCAGGACTGTTGCCCGGCTGACCTCAGGGCCCCTTCCTTACTGGCCAGCCCTCAGCATTTCCCTACCTGGGTCTTCTTGCTGCATCCCTGTGTGGGCCTGTGGTTAGGAAGGTCCATGTCTAGGACCATAGGAAACCAGGAATTCTAGGCCTCGGCTACTTGCCAGCCTTTCAGGGATGACAGCCATCCCTTCGGGCCCCTCCAGGCCTGGAGCAAAGCCTGCCTGGTGATACAGGTCCTATTGGCAGCCTTTCTGGGAGGAAAAAAAAAGATGGTCAGGTCAGGTACCAGGGAAAAGGCATGGTGAGATGTGAGTCTTGGGATCTGCCTGTCTGAGCTCCACTGGAGGGATCTTGGGGAGTGCTTGGTTTTGGAACCTCTATCTTTTACCATCTGAAAAATGACAGGGGCAGATTTTCAAAATGATCTGCATTTGGGTTCTTAAGGAGAAACATTGGGAGGACAAGGCCAAAGGCCAGTCTCCAAGCAAACCGATCCCTTCTTCCCATGGCTTTATCTTTTTTTTTTAGTTAGACTAGGGTTCTGCAACTTTGGCTTTAAGTCTGGAGGGGAAATCATTTAACAGAATGAGCCTGAGGGGTCCTTTCAGCACCATCCTGGACCTTCACTCAGAATCAGGCAGCCTCGATCCCAACCAGGACCATGGGCCCCCTCACTTCTCTGCAGTTGTTGGAGGACTGGAGTTGAGGCGTCTGCAGAGTTGGATGTTCCAGGGAATTTATTTTAACACTGTTACGGGCAAAAAACTAGAATCACTAGTGCCCATGGGTGGCAGTGAGACTCAGTCAGTTCAGTTCAGTCGCACAGTTGTGTCTGACTCTTCACAACCCCATGGACTGCAGCACACCAGACCTCCCTGTCCGTAAATCCATGCTAACATGAGACTTCCCTGGTGGTGTCCAGTGGTAAAGACTCTGTGCTTCCACTGCAGGGGGCCCAGGTTCAACCCCTGGCTGGGGAACTAAGATCTCACATGCTGCATGGCAAGGCTAAACAAAAAAACACCATGCTAACTCATCCATGATGAGTTAGACCTGTTAGAGACAATAAGGCAGTGTATCATTGCACATCCTGTTAGAAAAGATACAATGCAAAATGTGCATGCAGTGCATTGGAGGGTGGGGGTAGTAAAGGATGGAAGGACGCACGCGCAACTGTTGCACATCAAAATGTGAAGGATTAACGTTCAGTGTGTGCAAAGGGCAACATTCAAGTAGTCCCCACTGGTATGGCTGGCCACATTGGTTATCTACAGTTAGCATTCACTCTGAGTGGTTGGCCCTGGTGAGTCACTAGCTGCAAATATTCTGACTTATTACAGGTCCTAAAGCCCAAAGTCCATTTTGCAGAAGAGACGCAGGTCCCAAGTGAGAAGGTGACATAACGTCCATCCCCATCACAGAGCCCAGGATCCTTTTTTCCAGATCACTCAGAGGCTGCAGGGCAGTTTCATTGCCAAGGGAATCCAGATCCACTGCAGAGAGCAGGCTTGGTTAGGAAAGGCTGCTTTTGCTCCTCCACTCCCCCTCCAAAAAATCTTAGAGGAGGAAGGCCAGCCTGGACAGCGGCTGCTTGGTTTTATTATTAGTCTCAGCAAAGATACAGGGTTTCAGGCTTTATTCAGGCTTCTCAGAGAGTTTAAGATAATGGGCAGCAGGTGTTTGCTGGTTGAGACACCTAATCCTTCCCACACAACCCTATCAGCAAGAGCTGCAGGGCCCTGGTGGAGGGGACGCTGAGGTTGAGGGAGCCAGAGGCTGCAGCTTCAGGGAGAGACAGGAGGCAGCCAGAAGCGTGGGCTGAGGCGCTGTGGACCTAGGGTGGGTGAGACGCTTTCTTATCAGACTTTGTTTCCTTTAAACTTCCCCATCCAGGGTCTAAGGCTTCAGGACACCCACAACCTCACCCTTCAGAGTCAATTCAGTCGCTCAGTCGTGTCTGACTCTGTGACCCCATGGACTGTAGCATGTCAGGCTTCCCTGTCCCTCACCAACTCTGGTGAGGGAGTTGCTCAAACTCATGTCCATTGAATTGGTGATGCCATCCAACCATCTCACCCTCTGCCATCCCCTTCTTCTCCTGCCTTCAATCTTTAAGACTCTTGAGTCTCAGTCTTAAATTGTGTGGGCATCAGAATCACCTGGAAGGCTTGTCAGATGAGACTACAGGGTCCTGCTTGCTTGCAGTTGCTGGTTAGGCAGTGGTGTTGAGTCTGCTGGTCTAGGGACGGCCCTCCAGAGTACCATTTCGGTACAGATTCGATCATTCTCTTGCAGGGAGACATCTATTTCCACTTCGGTGATCTTCGTGGCTTCACTTCAGATTCTTTTCTTCTAGCCCGTTGTAAAGATAAATTTAAAACTTTGCTTTAACAAGGGCACATGTGGAATTCCTGCTGCCTCTTCATCCTTATTCCTGCCATCTGTGCCCTGTTGTTGCCAGGAATGTTCTAATTTCAGACATCCTGGGGGAGTTCTCTAATATTCTGGCTTGATTCTGGTGACAAACAGGCGTCATTTAACAAAAAATAAAATGAGGCCATTCTTAAAATGAGGAAGATTCCCTCAGAGGGTCATTGTGAGGATTTGTTGAAAGGAAATAATTGGAAGTTAAGTGCTGTCTGGGTCTAAAAAGTATTGACTAAATGGTGGCTATTATCAATGAACACGGATAGCACCTGCTATGTGCTGGATATGAACTCACTTCATCTCCACAGAAACTTCCAATTTTACAAATGAAAAACCTGAGGCAGGTATAGGTTAAGCAACTTACTAGGAAGTAGTAGAGCTGGACCCTACCCCCACCACCCACCCCGCAAACATCCTGCCTTTTGACATAAAGCCCACAGCACAAAGAGGAAGTCTCCCCATACTGCTGGTCCAGAAAAGAGGAAATCTCCCAGTACTGCAGCTGTGGTGCAGCTCGGTCAGGAGTAAGGAAGTTAATGGTTCGCACACAAGGACAGCAGATCTCATCTGTAGGTAGGCAAGCTGACATCTGCCTCCTCCCAGGTCTGTAAACAAATCCTGAGCCTCCACTACTGTCAGGAGGAAGCTGGGCTGAAGCCCACAGCGATAAAAGCACAACTTCACACAACTCTGTAAGTTCTAGAAAACCAATGAATTGTACACTTTACGTGAGTGAATATGGTATGTGAATTATACGTCAACAAAACTATTTAAAAAACCCCAAACTTCACTCCCCTGTCACCTCTGGGAAAAAGTTCCTTTAATAAAAAAGTTCTAGTACATTTACAGGATTGTCATCACTCTTCATCTATAGCACTCGATAGGGAAAATAAAAAATAAAGGACCACCTAGACGCGCTCAGTATAAAAACGCAGTTATCCAATCAAACAGGAGGCCTGGGGGCCAAGAGACCAGAGAGAAATGCGTGAGGGCACACCTGGGCTTCTGGAGCGCTCCAGGGGTGGTTGAGGACCTGCCTCTCACTTTTTGAAAATAGTATTTTAAAAAAAAATGCAGATTGTGGTTAAGAGGCCTCTTACTAAGGAGAAGAGTCCATTCCAGAACGAAAGCCATCATGGGGGGGTCAAGAGTCGGTCAAGACCAAGGACCCAGCGCTGAGCATTTTATGGTAGCGGGGAGACTCCCAGAATTTGGGCAGCCCTGGCCTAGGCTAAGAGGTGCTCACTATTGAAATCAAACTGCCCATGTTCCTCCATTCTGAAAGGCATAGAGACCTGCCCCTTTTAGGTCAGCTTCGAGGCCTCTTCCCTCCAAGTTGCTAAGGCCAATTCTCAACAAGCTGCAAAGTCCTTGGCCAACGTGGGGACAAAGACCCCTTGGAGACGCTGCTGCAGCCCGGCGTTTAAGGAGTCCTAGTCGTCCTGGCCCCCGCCGTACATGTCCGCCAGCTTCTTGAAGCGGCTGCCCCACTCATTCAGATAGTTGTAGTCTTGGTCCTGGTCAGAGGCTGAGGAGGTGAGCGAGCTCAGAGAGGCGGCATCGGAGCCACTGCCCTCATAGTCGAACACCAACAGGGAGTCGTAGGGCGGGGCCGTGGGGTCTGTGTTGGCCGCCTTCAGGTTCTGGGGGATGGAGAGCAGGGTGTTAGGAGCTGCGGGACCAGACACCTGGCAGCTGCGAGACCTCAGGAAAGTGAACTCACCTGGCTGAGCCTGCGTTTCCTCATCTACGAAGCCCAGTCTCCCCTCCCTTAAGGTTTTGAAGGTTGAACATGAAATGCACATAAATCCTTAGCACAGGGCCCAGCTGAGAGTGCTCAGCGCCACAGGCCAGTAGATCAGGGTGGGGACTCTGAAGTCAGACTTCACACACAAGCGTGTAGACCTGGGCAAGCCTCTTAAAGTTTCCATGCCTTTGTTTCCCTCATCTCAAAAATGCATGCTAAGTCGCTTCAGTCGTGTCTGACTCTCTGCAACCCCATCGACTGTAGGCTGCCAAGCTCCTCTGTCTATGGGATTCTCCAGGCAAGAATACTGGAGTGGGGTGCCATGCCCTCCTTCAGGGGACCTTCCCGACTCAGGGATCGAACTCATGTCTCTTTATGTCTCCAGCAGTGCCACCTCAGAAGCCCCCCATCTCAAAAATGGGGAGACTTCATATAGTTTCAGAGGAAGAAATGAATGTATGTAAATATAAAAGTGCGTATTAGAGTTACAGGGGACCGTAACAGAATTCCTCCTCTGCAGAGCTGACATGGCTAGGCATTAAATTAGACAGTTATTTGCAAACTATCCAACACAAATATTCTGAAAACTATCTTCATTCAACCGGAGAGAAGATCTCCTGGCCTTTGGCTCCAAGGCAAAGATGCCCTGAGCAACTTTCCCCTTTGTACAGGATTCTCAAATGCGCTTAAGGCTAAAGAATAGAGTCTCACCACTGGGCTAGTTTGAGAAAGCAAGAAAGGTAAGCAGGGTTCAGGCCAAAGTAAGGTATCCTGACCACCCACTGAGCCCTGTGCCTACTGCTGCTTTCTCCAACCTCCCAAATCCATCCATCCTTCCCTCCTTCCTCTCCTGCTCCCTCCTCCTTCCCTCCCTCTTATTAAAAATCTCCTTTTACTGACTACTTTCATGGTAGCAGCCTCACATCATTATCTCCTATGTATATTTTCTTATATATATATGTCCCGTATCTTTTATTTCTTGGGGAACTAAAGAAACATCAGAGCTTATGAATTCCCTGGTGATCCAGTGGTTAGGACTCTGCGATTCCACTTCAGGGTGCACAGGTTCCATCCCTGGTTGGGGAACTAAGATCCTGCATGCTGTGGAGCATGGCCAAAAAAAAAACCAAAAACAGAGCCTAAAAAAAAAGAATATCTGCGTCCAAGGCACTGATATTTTAAGAAATTCCTTAGACAAATCAAGTATGTGCCCAGAATTGAGAATATGGGGGAGACTTAGCAGCAAGAGCTGTCATTACCTAATACAGGATAGGCGCCAGGCCAGTGGCTCCCGAACTTAAATTACCTGGGAATCTTTCAATTAATTTATTTTTTAATTGAAGGATAATTGCTTTACAGAATTTTGTTGTTTTCTGTCAAAGCTCAACATGAATCAGCCATAGGTATACATATATCCCCTCCCTCCCATCTTCCTCCCCATTCCACCCCTCTAGGTTGATACAGAGCCCCTGTTTGAGTTTCCGGAAAGAGTAACATGGAAACTTACAATTACCATATGTAAAACAGATAGCCAAGAGGAATTACCTGGGACTAATATTCTGAAGCCTGGCCCACATGCAGATCAACTAAATCACAGTCCAGGGGGTGGGGTGGGGTGGGTGGTCACTGGCTTCAGTGTTTGAAGTTCCCCAGGAGATTCCCTGAGCCAGCACTGCTCCAGGTCCTTACTCATCCAGTCCTTAAACCAACCTATCCCAGAGGCCCTCCAACTTTGCTCCACGCTGGAATCACCTGAGATCTTTACAAATTCAAACCCAGGGAGTCTGGCTCCTGAGTTTTCTCCTAACAACCACTATATGTGTTTAATAAAGAAATAATTCCTAATCAAAAATCCTGTCAAACCAGAGATCACCTAAAAAAGTCAAGAGCCTTGACTCCAAGTTCATCTAGACTGCAACAGAGCCTGCTCTTCCTCATTGGTTTTTATTGATCAAATTGTTCATTTGTGCCAGACTCAGTCCTCTCTTACTTTTGTTCAATGATAAATGAAAGTGAAAGTGTTAGTCACTCAGTCATGTCTGACTCTTTGTGACTCCATGGACTGTAGCCTGCTAGGTTCCTCTGTTCATGGAATCCTCCAGGCAAGAATACTGGAGTGGGTTGCCATTTCCTCCACCAGAGGATCTTCCCAACCCAGGGATCGAACTCAGGTCTCTAGCAATGCAGGCAGATTCTTTACCATGTGAGCCACCAGGGAAGATGATAAACATCAACAAATTAAAAGAAAAGAAAGAATTCCTGATCTATTCTTTAATCACTTTGAAACTTTGGGTTTAATGGAGGAGGCCACAGGAGGCCCAGTAGTGGCTATATATGCCAGAGGTCACACAGCTAGCTTGTTGGTGACAGACCCAGGATTTGAACCCAGAGCCAAGACTCCAAGCCTGTGCTCTTTCTCTCATGCTGCTGGTGCTTGAACGAAGGACTGCCCTAGGCTGGGCCCCCATGACTCACCTCAATGATGAAGTTGCCGATTTCATCTGGGTTAGCTGGCCGAGGACGGTACATGGGTGTGGGGATGAAGGATGGTGCCACATCGTTGCGGAGAACCACCTCAGGCCGGGCCTCCAGACCCCGGTGGAGTTGGGTGATGTCATAGTCCTTCAGAAAGGTGAAGGAGGACATGGGATGGAGAAGAACCCTCCCACTCTCCCCATTTACATCTCATCCGATGTCTATGCCACTTGGATGTTTTGGTTCAAGAGTAGGTCTTAGAAGACAATGTCAGAGATCTCTGAAAGCCCTAGATTCCACACCCCTTCCTCTCAGATTAAGCACAGGCTCAAGGTTGGGCTGGCTGGGGCCAGAGACTAGAGCAGTGGACGAGGCACCCTCTCAGAAGACTGACTTCAGGCCAGGGTCTGGGCGACACAGCTAACTTGGTCAGACGGTTGACCCAACCACCCCTGCCAGGGGCCATGGGGGCACCACTCCCAACCCCAGGAGGGCCCCGCACCCCTACCTGGTCCTCCTCGCCACCCCCCTCTTCGCCGTAGTAGAAGACGTTGTCACGGGTGTCATCTTCTGGGAGGAGAAGGGGCTCCTTGATCTTCCGCTTCTTTCTCACCAAGAACAGGAGCACCAGCAGGAGGACTGCAAGAGTTGGGGAGTGTGAATATTCACCCCCAAACAACCACATGGCTGGCCAGCACCCCCAAACTCTTGAAGTCCCACGTAACTTTTGATGCCTCCACTCAGTAGCCAGAGCTTTACACACTTCAGTGGCCCCTGTGCACCTAGGAAAACCCTCGTCTCTTCCTCAAGGCGACAGGACTGGCCCCGACCTGTCTCCAACCCTCCCTCTCTGCCCAGGCCTAGTCACACTGGCCTCCTCAGGGCTCCTCGAATACACCCAGCAGTCTCCCACTTCAGAACCTTCATCCCGGCTCTTTTCTCACCTGGAACCCTCTCCAAGCATACACATGGCTCTCACCTACCTGCTCTCAGCTTAAAACCACTTCCTCCTACTGGTATTCTGACTTCATTCCCCCACCTGTAATTCTGTATCATTTTACAGTTAAGTCTTCCCATATTGATGTACTGGTCCTTATGGAAATCCTCCTTTGTGGGGATGGGGATCTCCCAGTAGATGTTTTTTTTTGTTTGTTTTTAGCTGCACCATATGGCTTATGGCAGCAGTCCCCAACCTTTTTGGCACCAGTTTTAGCACTACTTTCTTCTTTGTGGAAGACAAATCTTCCACAGATGGAGGTGGGGGATGGTTTCAGGATGCTTCAAGTGCATTACATTTCTTGTGCACTTTATTTCTATTATTATGATCAGCTGCACCTCAGATCATCAGGCATTTGATCCTGGAGTTTGGGGGCCCCTGGCTTACTGGATCTTAGTTCCCAGACCAGAGATTGAATCTGAGCTCACGGCAGTAAATGCACCCAGTCCAGACCTCTGGACTGCCAGGGAATTTCCAGATGTTACTTTTCAATATGACTTTTTCAGTCACGAGGTGTCCCATAATAGCCAGAGACTTTAAGTTAAAAACAAGACAATGCAACTTTGATGTGGTGCAGTCATCTGAATTCAGGTGCAAACACTATTTTGGAATTTTAAGATAGGGACTGGGTTTCAGTGATATGATCTAAAAGGCCAGAGGTCTATTTGGACACAGTGGGGACTGGTTTATTAGTGCCCAGCTGCTGCCCCTAACTGGTGTGACTACCCCCAGTTAATTCCACAAGAGGAGGGCAGTTCTGGCCCTCTCTGTGGCTGTTTAATGGAGAAGGATACAGCCACTGCTCAGCTTTATCCCCCTTTTTCACCTGCTGAGGGAACCATTGTTCTCTCTAGCCAGACAATACTGCAGGAGCCATCTTTGGGAGTCCCTGGGTTCTCAGGATACACAGCCTGTGTGGGTCAGACTATTGCCTTTCCCTCCCCTTTCCTCCCCACTGGCTTAGGGAAAGGCAGGAGGCAACCTGGACTGCCTACCTGCACCCAAAGTCTGTGTTCAGCTGCCTACTGTTACCTCCATTTGGATTTTTCCCTTGGTCTTTCCCACTGATTAATGGAAACTCCATGTTTCTACTTGTTCAGGCCTTGAAGTCATAGGTGGCTCTTTTCCTCATCTGAATCTGAATTGATTCTACCTTGAAATACGACCAGCTCTAACCACCTCTAATGCCACCCTGGATCTGAGCCACAACTCCCCCTCACCCCCAAATTATGGTAGTAGCAGCCCTCTACAGTCTGTTCAGGAGGAATCCTACAAAATTCAAGTCAGATCACATTGCTCCTCTGCTCCAAACGTGATGACTTCTCATTTCACTCAGAGTCCTTACAATAACCCACAATGTGCAACGCAATGCTCCGCCACAGCCATCACCTCTCTTCCTCCTCTTGCTTTTTCCACAACAGTCATTGCTGTTTCCACACAAAGCACAGAGCCACCTCAGGACCTTTGCACTGGCTGTTCGCTGGATATCTGCATGATCTGCTTCCTCAACTCATTCAGGTCTTTACTCAAATGCCCCCTGTTTTTGCCGATCCTACATAAAATGCCAGATCTCCTCCTCCCCTTACTTTCTTTTAATCCATAGCAACACCTATTTCTCTGCTGGCTTATTTGCTATCTGCTCTCTGCACCAGAAAGTAAGCTCCATGAAGGCAGGGGCTGGTCTTTTTTTAATTAATTGGAGGCTAATTACTTTACAATATTGTGGTGGTTTTTGCCATACATTCACATGAATCAGCCATGGGTGGACATGTGTTCCCCATCCTAAACTCCCCTCCTACTTCCCTCCCCATCCCATCCCTCAGGGTCATCCCAGTGCACCAGCCCTGAGCACCCTGTCTCATAAATGTTGCACTCTCAGCACCTAACACAGTGCTCAGTGCAAGTATGATGATTAATTAAAGCTTGTGCTTATTGCATTCATGCGTGATTGAATGGGTGTTTTCTGTGTAAGGACAATTCAGAGAGTGAAAAAAGTAAATGTGATAGGTTCTACCATGACAGCAAAGAAATTAGTTTCTAACTAAACACTTCTATTCACTAGACCAGTGTCTCTCAAGCTGAAACATGCATTCGAATCCACTGAAGGGCTGGTAAAAACACAGATTACCAGGTCTTACCCCTAAGCTTCTGACTTGGTAGGTCAGCGGTGGGCCAGGGAGTTGGCCTAATCAATTCCTGGTGATGCTGATGCTCTTGGAGACTACACCTTCAGAACCACCACTGTAGCCATCAGATGATGTGACTGCAGGGCCAAGTCTGCTCCCCACTGTATCCCCAAAGCCTGGCACCTCCCAGAGGCCCCATAAACATCTGTGGACTAAATGACACTTCCAGAACTAAGAGGACAAGGAACAGATGGGCAATGTCGGTGGCCCGAGTCTCTAAGTTTGGGGTGGACTCAGGTTTCTAACTCCCCCAACCTCAGAGGGAGGGGGTGCCAGCACTCACGCAGCAGAGCCAGGGCAGCACCCAGGATGGGGAGGAGGAAACCCCCCTTCCAGCGATCCGGGCAGGTCTCCTTCTCCACGTGGCCGTGGCAGTCGCACACAGTGGCTCTGATCACTGTCAGCTGCTCCTTGTTGCCATGGTCAGACAGGGAGAGGTGCACACCGTACGTGTCTTGCTTCAGGAACTTCTTCAGGGACAAGGCTACTGCATCTCCTGGAGCAGAGAGATAATTATTCACCTCGGGAGGCCACGAATGGTGGAAGCCAAGCACACCACGATGGAGGTCTGAGGAGGCAGACTGCATCTGGGCCACAGAGAGCAAAGTCGTCAAAGCACACTATGCCGAGTGTTACAAACAGATACTTCGTCCAAGCCAAATCCTCCACTGAGGGAAGGATTATTTGGCTAGAAGAATAAAGTCATCATTCTATTTTTAAAAATCAATAATCACAGTATTTCTAAATATGACATTTTAAAAAATTCATGGCATGCAGGGCCAATAATTTCTCAGCATCACTAGCTGCCAGATTGTTCTTTGCTTCAAAACAAAGAAACAAAGTTCCTCCTAAGAGACAGCTAGCACAATCTTTTAATATTTATATTAACTGGCCACCTGTTTTTCTACCTGAAAGTTTACTACCATTTGTTATGGCAGCATTTTGCTCTTTCAATTGTATATATAATGTTTATACCTCAGCTCTATGATAGAATTTCAATATATCTGAAACTTGGATATTTCTGAGTGAGCATCAGTTATTAAGAAATCCAAATGTATATGAGCTGGTGATATAACTGATGCCGGGAACAAATCAGAGCATTAGTGACTGCACACAAGCTCAGAGGTGCCAGCAGTGAGGCTGCGCTGGGCACCATGCTGACTGGCCTTCGAAGGCCTGGGGCAGGCAGCAGGCAGCCCCAGAGCCAAAGCCAAGCTTTGGAGCAGCCTGGACGACGGGAGCCACTCTGGGGAGGCTGCTTGGCCATCATGGAGTGGGGACGGGGGCTATGTTTGTGGGTGAGATATAAGGTCGGAGGCCTCTCTGAAGAAAGGCCTTCGGTTTAGACCCAAGTTTCTCAAAGAGGGCGCTATTAGCTTGGGTGGAACTGTTCTTCATCAAGAGGAACTTTCCCGAGCACTCAAGTCCTCACCACTAAATGCTAACAGTTTCCCCCCCAACCCCACGCATCACTGGGACATTCAAAAACAACCCCGCGTTTCCAGCCCACCTACCCTCAGGCTTGCTGGCCTATTTCAGCACTGACCTCAAGCCACTTTCAGTTCACAGGCTCTGCACACTCACTGGGCCCCTCTTGGCTGAAAGGCCAGAGGGAGAATTCACCCTGTTCCCACTCAGCAGTGGCAGAGAGAGAGAGTTCTGCACGCTGGATGTCTGGTCCACTGAGTGGAGAGGCCAATGTTGGGCATTTCACCAGAACATCCTTCCTGCCTTCCTGTTCCCAGGCTGGAGAGCTGACTTCTCAGCTGATGATGGTGCTGGTGGTGGCAGTGGGGACTCAACTGACACTTATTACGTGCCAAGCCCGACTCTGATCTTCACCTCAACTTTAAGAGAAAGGTTCTGTTACCCCTCATTTTACAAATACAGACACTGAAGCTTAGGGAGGTCAAGTAACCAGCCCAGTTCACATGGGTGTAGAGTTGGGATTAACTCCTCTCACAATAGAACACAGACAGATAAAACGACTAAGTCAAAACCAAGAACCAATGGTAGTGTCAGGCGTTGGTACCACTGGGCTTTGAGGTATCGCTCACTCTTGGCAGAGCCAGATTGTGCCTGTTGGTGAAGACGGCCACTGGCATCGACTGAGCGCTGACGCAGCAGCAGAGGCAGGTGCCTGTCATGCACTCAGCCTTCACGGTGACTGGACAGAGGCACAATTACTGGCACCATCCTCCAGGTGGGGAGAACTGCTCAACAGTGAGCTTCAGTAACTTGCCCACAATCACAAGCTGGTAAATGGAGGGGCTGGATCTTGAACCAAGGTATTCTGACTGCAGAGGCTATGCTCTGTAAACCAAACAGTCAGGGAGGGGAAAGCGGCTTCCAGGCCACAAGGAGGCGATAGGAGACCAACCTGGGCTTCTTCGAGGAAAGGTGCTGGGTATATACCCCCAAATCAGAGGAATCATAAAAACGGGGCAGGTCTCCTCAGTCCTTTCTAGACAGGCTCAGCATTAGCAGTAGACACCAGGCATTTGGTTACTTCAGGGAAGAACCTGAATGTACTGGTTCCCCATTCCCCTCTTGGGGGACCCTAGCCCCAAGAGGAAGAGGGAGGCATTTTAAACCAGGGTGAGCTTCTCCAGGGGCCTTATTGGCACTTGGGCCTGGAGGCATTGTTCTTACGCACCTGAGTTCTTGCCCATTTGATGCCAGTAAGTCCCCTCTTCAGTCCTGTGACAACTGAAAAACCACTGAAGGCTGAGGAGTATTAAGGGGTGGGAAAGAGAAAGGACAGGGAGGCGGTTGGGAGCAGGGGCATGAGGGCCAGGGACCTTGTCTTCAACTTCTTTTCCACTGCTTACCCACACTGTGCCTTTGGACACGCCATTTAACCTTTCTGAGCCTGATTCTCATCTGTAAATAGGGATAGAAACACTGACCACAGGGGATGGTAGAAATTTAAAATAAGAAGAAGTATAAAAAGCATCTTGCAAATTGCCAGGGGTGGATAAGTGGTAGGCAGCAGAGGATCCTGGTAGAGCAGACTGCCTGCATCCCAATCCTACGGCCATTATTTTCTAGCCATAACGCTTCTGGCAGGATATTTAAGCTACTGTAAGCCTTGGTTTCCCTATCTGTCAAATGGGTGCACATACATGTATATGTATGAATAACAGTACCTGCTTTACAGGGTTGTTGTGAGGATTCCGTGGCTGAATCTATGTGAAGTATCTGAAGCGGGCATAGCAAGCACGCTCAGGCATGTGAGTTGTTATTACTGAGCTGGGTTCCCGACTCTCTCATTACGTCATAGTGAGAAAGGCATGTCCCATCTCTCTCTGGGCCTCAGTGCTTCCAACTGTATAGGAAAGTGGTTGGGCTAGAATGGTCTTTAAGGATTCCTGTGGGTTCCCAAAGGTTTAGACTAAGTTAATAAGCAGCATTTGACTGACATGGTTTTTGTTTGTCATTGGCTGTGTGGCTTGCAGGATCTTGTTCCTCAGCCAGGCATCAAACCTGTGCTCCCTGCAGTGGAAGCCAGATGTCCCAACCACTGGACTGCCAGGGAGTTCCTCTGACTGACATTCTTGAGGAGACCAGTAACTCGGGGACCAACAGGACAATGGAGTAGGAAGGTAGCTGCTGCATCTTGGGGGAAAGAGGACCCACCTGCCACCAACACCCAGTTACCTTTCTCGCTGACTTCTGCTGTCCAGTAGACATCCGAGTCGTGTGTGAGTTGGGCCTGGAAAGGGGCAGTGTGGGGGGACAAGTCCTTGTCTGTGATGTTTAGCACCTGGGGCACAGGGCTTTGGTTGCAGATGGTGATCTGACGGGGCTCGGGGACTGGACCGTGGTCATTGATGTCCATCAGTGTTAGCAGGAGGGTCCCTGTGCCAGTGGTGGGAGGGCTCCCTGTTCAAATCACACATATGATCTCTTTTCAGCATCTGCCTTTGGCTGGGTCGATGAATACATATTAAGCTCCCCCAGGACTTACCCAATAAACCTCAGAAGGGTCCTGTTTACTGTCCAACTGTAACCTTTGAAGAGTTTCCCTGCCCTCGCTTCATTATATTTCAAACCAGTGATGTCAAATGCATGGCAAACACGCCATCATTCTCATTTTGTGTCCACAGCAGACATTACTAACTGATCACAGCACAGAGACTTCATCCAAACAGCCACTACCAATCTATCACCCAGAGAAAAAGATTGGCCACCTCAGGGCTGATGCGTTTGCTGACAAGCTTCAGGGAAGTTTCACTTCCTAGCCCTGCAGTAACCTCTCACCTGCCTCCAGGTCTTGGTTCAGTATGTGTCAAATAGAGATGTCATTACACCATTTCCCCCAACCCTGTCATGGTGTAACATCACTCATCAATCATAACACTTGTAAGGCAGCCCCTTTCAATCAATCACAATGGGAAACCAACAGGCCAATTCAAGCCTCAGTAAAGCACAAACAGGCTGAAAGGTGTCTTTAGGATACTTCCTAACTCTTGGGTCTTAAGGAAACTGGAACCAGCCAACCCTAGGACTGATCACTCTAAGTCTCCTCCGAGACCACTTTGACCTCCCAGATAGGATTGCTGACACCCCTTCCCCACATCACACTCAGCCTGCAGAGGGGTGTCCTGGGCTCCAAAGGGGCCCACGTGGAGGGGCTGGAGGGAGCTCTCACCATCATCTGTGGCCAAGACCATGACTTCATAGATGTTGTTCCTCACAAACTGCTCATCCTCACGGTCCAAGACCCCCGCGGCAGTGACCTGTCCACTGTCTGGGTCCATCGCTAGCCACCCTGCCGGGTCTCTCAGGATGTGGTAGCTGAAGCAGAAGAATTGCAAAGAATCACACCCAGGATACTTAAGAGTTCTAGTGTCATCATTCAAAGTCTTCTCATGTCAACTAGCAGAGGGTTTCATGGGACTTGGGGCTCCTAGACAGGATCATATGGAAAATGCATCTCACCCCCAAGTGGGCTCCTGAGCAGAAGGTGGGAGGGGGCCAGCAGGGAGATGTGAGAGGGATTGGGGAACACCTGTCCCCTGGACTTAACCTCCTCTGTATGGAGGGTAAGAAGGGAAGGCCCTGTGCAGGGGTGGTAGTCAAAATATTTAACAGTCTTTATGGCAATTAGAACAAATACTGCTGCATATAATAAACAACCCATCCAACGTACCCGTGTCTTTGGCTGAACTCAAGCCGAGCCCCTGCGTACCTGATCTTCTGACTCCCCTTGTCTGGGTCCTGTGCAGTGTAGGTGCAAACAGGCTCCCCAATGGAGATGCCTTCCTGGATTTCGATGACTTTGGAGGGTGGGACGAACACGGGTGGCTCATTCACATCCTCCACATGGACCACTACGGTGGCTGTGGAGGTCGGGAGTTTCACCACAAAGGGAACCTCATTGATCACTTCAATGTACAGGGTGTGCTGGGTTTTGGCCTCAAAATCCAAGCCCTGGGAGAGAACAGGAAGGAGGACCGGAGTTGTCATTTTGTGAGGAGGCCCCATGCCGTGCTGTGATGTCTGGCAGAGAGGGCCCACCACGAGGGGCTGGGGCTCCCACCAGCAGCAGTGCTGCCCCTGCCCTGCCCCATAGAGCCTCCTGGTTTCCTCCTGCATTTCTGGAGGGGGTACCCAGTGGGGGCCTCTCAGACCATCACCCCAAAGGCAACTAGACTAGTAAGCCCAAAGCCCAGTGGTTCCCAGTGGGGTGATGACGCTCCATGGTGGGTGTTGTCGGAACTTGGAGGGGGCATTTCTAGGTGTCCTAAAGACAGGGAATGCCACTGGCCAAGGCAGGGACACAAAGAACCATCCCATGTCCCGTGGGACTTGCCAATATCCCCCTGGACATTCACGTATTCCTGGGCGTGAAGCTCTGTTTACATTTACAGTCTAGAATGTGTTTTCCATACAAATCAAGTTTTTGGTGTGGTTTTAATTTATACTAAATTTCCTAGGAATGCATCTTCTGAGGGGAGCTCATAATTTGTTCAGGCCTTTCCTCAAGTTGTTTATTTGAGGTTCTGGAAAAACATCAGTACCACGTGTGGTATGACTCACTACAGCGACATATAGTATCTACTACACTTGGCTGATTCCACAAACAGATACAAGAAACCGACCACTTCATCATGTTCTCTAGTGTAGTTGTGCCCAAAGGTTTACACAGGGAAGCATTTTATTATCAGTAACTTTTCCTGAAAATTCTCCTTTATTTTAATTAGGGAATTCCATTTTTCTAGAAATTACATAAGTTATTATAGAGAAGTTATAAACAAAATTCATTTTACGATGTGAAAGGGGCATTACAAAACTTTGGTTACAAGGAGGGGACAGCTTTTCAAGTATTGTGGCTCAGATGGTAAAGTGTCTGCCTGCAATGCTGGAGACCCAGGTTTGATCCCTGGGTCAGGAAAATCCCCTGGAGAAGGAAATGGCAACCCACTCCAGTACTCTTGCCTGGAAAATTCCATGGACGGAGGAGCCTGGTAGACTATAGTCCAGAGGGTCGCAAAGAGTTGGACATGACTGACTTCACTTTCACTTTCTTTCTCAAACTGGGTCATTCTTTATAACAAACCAAGAGGTAAAAGACATCGAGAAAGATTAGTTCAATTTTCTTGAAGCATTAATTTTACTCAAGATTTTTCAAGAGGTATGCCTAGATGTAATTTACAACAGTTAAAGTAATTTAAAACTTTTAAAGTAAAACATTTCACTATCCAAACACCAAGATGGGAACTATGGATTGAAGGCAAAATTAGCAAGGATCCCAATAAAACAGACCCTCTGTGTAAGACCAGTTAGGAGCAGCCACTAGACACACTGGGAGGAGGGGCCCCACTGACTGGCCTCAATTAGATCAGTGACTGTTTTATGAACTGGGTCTCTGGGGAAGATTTAAACAAAGGAATTCCCCCACATAAGAGGGATGGAAGAGTGTTGCAAGCCACGGGGCTGGTGCACTCCCTGGTGAGTGGTCCCAGGTACGCGTCCCAGGCAAGTGGTGCCCCTAGTCCTGGAGACTGGAGACCTCCCCGCCCCAGGTGTGGCCCTTGTACAAAGCCCAAACCGACTCACCTTCTTGGTTGTCAGGATACCCTGGTTGCTCTCGGGGTCAGTAGTGATGGTAAAATGGTCCCCGTTGTTACCTCCCACGATGCGGTAGGTGGCATGCCATGCCGGTGAGTTAGGGGCGTCCAGATCAGTCACTGTCAGGCTCTGCACCTCATGGCTCACTGCGTTCTCGGGCACACGGGCCTCGTACTGTCAGCGTGGAAAACACCAACTGTCAGAGCGCAGAGGCTACCTCCTCCGAGAGGCGGTTCTCCTCTCTTCACCAGCTGTGAGTCCTCCACCCAACTCCAGGGGAGCCCCATGCCACTCACCCTTTCTGGGACATGCACAGATGCAGAATGCCCCAGGAGTCAACTTCACAGCTTGCTATGACAGACACACCACAGTGACCCTGGGCCTGCTTTCCCTACATCCCACGGCCTGATGCTCCCAGAATCTCAGCCATCCGGGTGCTCAAGCCCCCAGGGAGGGTAGTCCCCTATATCTAGCTGAGATCAGAAAGGCACAAGGAAGGTGGCAAGAAGGGCTAGGCTTGCTCTGGGGCACTGACCAGGGACTTTTTTTTGGAAATTTAGAACAGATGGCCATGATGGGGAAATCAGCTATTCAGAACAAATTTTCCACAGGCCTGGCAGTATTTAGCAGCCCAAGTTACCTAATGATGGAAGCGGGTGGGTAGCATCTTCACTGGCACTGAGTCCTCTATCACGTGAAGTGACAAGCATACACCGGGGGTGGGTGGGCAAGTGTAGGTGTGAGTCAAGTTAGGAGTTTCCATATTAACAAAGATTTTCATATTGAGCACTTAGGTACCAGGGATTATGCTAAGAACTGTACATAGCTTATTTCATTTAAAACTCAGAACAATGCGGCAGGTATTAACACTGTCTCCATTTCACAGATGAGGAACTAGGGCACAGAGAGGCTAGGTGCTTCCCCTCAGGTCACACAGCTTACAAGTGCTGGGGCTGGGACTTGAAGCAATTCAGGCTGACTTTTGAAGTTTCATCAGAAAGGAGAAACTTAGCCCCTCATCATTTGACAAGGAAAGAATGAATGAAGGAAAGGGTATTACCTTCTGGGGATCAAAAACAGGAGCATTGTCGTTGGCATCGAGGATTTCCACTATGGCCACAGCCGTGGTGCTGGAGCCATCACCATCCATGTCTGTGGCATGGATGGTCAGTGTGTACTCAGGGACTCTCTGGGGAGAAAAGGAGAGCGGGAGTGGAAGCCACTGAGAGGAGGGCACAGCCTTGAGTGTACGTGGAGGGAGGGGAATGTTTCTCCCTTCCAGTGTTCACCTGATCCCTTGCTTGCCCACTGCAGGAAAGACCAGGAGCCAAGGGTGGAGAGAGAGGGGAACTGTGGATCCAAATGGTTTTCCTGGGCCAGTCAGTAGTGGGGTGAAGCCTGGGCACTACCTCCTGAGTCAGGGTGGATCCAGAAGGGGAGCTCTGAGCAGGAGTTTGGCAAAGGTATGAATTAGGGAACTCCAGTACTCATGGAGCTAACTGCTTTGTGGTACACGTGGGACAAATCTGGGCAATGTGCATGCTAAGTGAGCCATTCCAAGAGGAAATGAGAAAACCTATGGAAAATATCAAATGTCTGTGTTTCACAGCTGCCTCCTCAGCCTTAATGAGATGGCTTGGCAGAGTGCCACCAGTCCAAGGGCGCTGCGGGACATTGATACAGGACCTGGCTGCAGCCCTTCCCGGCCGACTTGGGCTCTGGGGCAGGGGCTTCTGCTCTGAGTGCCAGGGCCTGGCCTGGGCAGGCAGCCCCTTCCTGAAGGGCCACTCACTTCCCGGTCCAGGCCACTGGAGATGACGCTGATGGTGCCGGTGCTCCGGTGGACTGTGAACATGAGGTCATGTGGGTCCTTTGGCTCTTGACTGTGGATGGAGTAAGCAACCACCCCGTTGTAGGTGTTGATGGCATCGTCCTCATCCGTGGCTGTCACCTGCATCACCGAAGTGCCTGGAGGGGAGAAGGGCTGATGAGTGAGCACCCTGCCCTCCCAGTGCCAACTTCAGCCTCACCCACTTCTGGAACCCTGAGAGGTTCCACCCTGCACGCCAGTTTGGACCCACCTTCCCCTCTCATCAGAGACTGTTAGTTGCTGCCCACTTCCCATTCTCCCCTACTTCCTTAGAAACATAATTGTCATAATCACTCTCGGTTGGGCACAGGTCCGCCAGGAACCAAGGCCATTTCCCACCGCTTCTTGCAGCTAGCTGTGGCCATGAGACTGAATTGTGACGAATAAATGGCTTTGGGGGAAGCATTTTTCTGAATTAAGGGGCTTATTCTTCCCACTTGTTCCCTCCTTCCAGAAGTAACGGCTGAAGCTCCAGCAGTATTCATGAAGTGATCTTCGGAACAAAGCCAAAACAGCAGAGCAATGAGACAGACAGAGCCTAGGTTTCCCACACTTTAAAGCACCATTCCAACCTGGCCTGACCACATCTAGGCTTCTGGAATATGGGGGGAAGAGGCTCCATCTTGCTGAAGGTAGTTTGTCTTTTAAAAATGTCTACTGCAGCCTCATCAATTTACATTTCTCTGTAATTTTCTACAACTCATAGGAAGAGGAGTCCTCTCCAATAGCATCTGTCTGTGAGGTCATTAATGTGTACCTATTTCTCTAGTCTTTTGCTCCAGTTAATTTTCTCTCTCTCTCTCTTTTTTTTTTAGCTGCACCTTATGGCATGCAGAATCTTAGTTCCCCAACCAGGGACTGAACCCATGCCTCCTGTATTGAAAGTACAGAGTTTTAACTGCTGGACCATCAGGAAAGTCCCTACTCTAGGATCATTCTTATTCAGGGATTTGGGGATGGAGTGAGGGAATATGGATTTTTAAGAGGATCCCAGGTGATCCGATGGACAGCCTAGGATATTGCATGTCAAGGTTCTTCCAGCCTTTAAGAGTCTGGCTGACCTCCAGATGGTTCCAGAAGTTGACCCAAGGCCACATCTGGGCCCAGGAGACATCTATAGCTCCTCACCTCCCCAGTCTCCTTACCAGGTAGCACCCCTTCCAAGACGCTCCCTCTGAAGACATCCTGGGTGAACTTGGGCTTGTGGTCATTTTGGTCTGTTACAATGATGGAGATGTTCATGGGATCTTCCACAGAGGCGCCATTCTCCGACACAGCATGGCCAAAGAGCTGGGGGGGCACAGGTCTGTGGTCAGTCTGGCACTCCCCTTCCCAACAGGCTCTGGGGCCCTGCTGGATGCTAAAGGCTACTTGCCTCATACTTGGCAATCTTCTCCCGATCCAGTGGCTTATTCAGCAACAACCAGCCTGTTTCCTTCTCTATGGCGAAGATACCCTCTGGTGGGCTGTCTGCCCCAGGCCCTGTGATGCTGTAGAAAATCTTGGTGCCTCTGTCCTTATTGGATTTGAGCTGGAATCAAAAAAAAAAAAATGGCAGCTGACAAAATTACAACGATCTCGTAATTATAGCAAATAATCCTCCATGGAGAGGGGTAGAGAGGCATCATCTGATCAGAAATTGCTCCCATCACAGAGGCTTTCCTTCTGGAGGCCCCAGGGCTCAGCAGCAAGAAGCCTCACACTCAGGGCTTTGAATGAGGGTCCCTGCAGCCACCAAGCCTCCCGGGGGGAAGGCACAGCCATACCTGATTTAGCCTCTGAGGGAAAGGACCCTTGCCATTCTCAGGCACAGATATTGGCGGGACCACCCATTCTCTCTTGCGCCTTCGTAAGACAGGTGTGGGTGGGGAGATCTTCAGTGCTTTCCTTTCCTGCAGGGAGAGAAGATGTCTTAACCCAGGTGTGCAAACACACCTGGAATACACCTACCATCCTCTCACCTACAGGAGCTCAGGGTGAGGAGAGAGGCCAGAGGCCTAGATGGATTTATTGCAAAAGAAAACTTGGAAATAATCTAAGTGTTCACTTACAGAGAAGGCCCAATTAAATACACTGTAATATATCCATCTAGTGAAAACTGTATACAGCTCGAAAAATGAGGATGAGGAAGGTCTCTCTGTGCTAATATGGAAAGATCTTTGATATACACTTAAATGAAAAAGAACACAGTACAGAACAGATTAATATATTAACAGTTTAGTACTCTGTTTAACAAAAATTTATATAGGGCTAATATGTGCTAGGTATTGTTCCATCTTTTGTGTAAAAGGGAAGGGAAATAAGGCATATATTCATATCTGCCTTTACACAGTTTGGGGGATACTAGATAAACCAATAATGGTGGTTACTGGTGAGAAGGTGAGAGGCCTTGTACTGATTTTTTTTTTTTTGCTAATTTATTTTATAAAATATTTTAAAAATTTAATTTTATATTGGATTATAATTGACTTACAATGTTCAGCTCTACCAATGTATTTCTTATTGAAGTACAGTTGAATTACAGTGTTGCCTTAATTACTGTTGTACAGCAACAGAGACTTAGTTGTACATACACATACTGATGTATTTTTAGTACAAAAAGAAAGTGAAGCCATGTAAACGTTTTTTTCATAAAAAAGAGGAGGAAAAAGTCTGTTTTATATCTACATATATAATATACGTAAATATATTTAATATAAATATAGAACAAATACATAAGTCAATTCTAGAAGGAAAAAACTGGTAACAGGGTAACCTATGTATTCTGTTGGAGGGGTGGAGAAGGCATTAGGCAGATGAGGAGACACAAGGGGAGTTATGTGTTCTATAACTTCAATATTTAAAATTTTGGAACCATGTGGATATATTAGCTGTTCGAAGAATTAAAAGAAACAAAGAAATGTGGCCCAGAGCTTCAGGTCCATCTTCCCAGAAAGTGAAAGTGAAGTTGTTCAGTCATGTCCAACTCTTTGGGACCCCATGGACTGTAGCCCGCCAGGCTCCTCTGTCCATGGGATTCTCCAGGCAAGAACACTGGAGTGGGTTGCCATTTGGGGATTGACAGTCCCGTATTGGGATCGCCTTCACTTGTGGTTTACCCTCAGGATGTGGGAAAGACAAAAAGGGAGATGGGACAGGGAATTCCAGGGAGGAAGAGCACTGGGCCATTACTCACAGGCAGCTCTCAGCCCCACTGGCCCGCCTCTGGCGCCCCCTACTGGGCAGCAACAAGCACTGCCCCGCTTAGATGGTTGCCCACGCTCGGAGCTACGGGCAACTGACTGCTAACCCTGTGCGCTCTGCCGGGGTAATGCAGCTCCTGACAGCCACCGCAGCGCCGGACTCCTGGCCGCAGCAAGCTGGGTGTGCACGAACGCCTTTCCCCTGTCCTGCAGGTACACGCGGTGTTTTACCTGGACTATTTCATCGTTCAGAACAATGAAGTCATCGTCAGTCAGCAGGGCCGCCTCTTGCCCAGGGCAGTCTGTGAAGACCACTGTGGGGAAGGGAGGAAAAGAGTATTAGGAAGGAGGGGGCTTCTGTAAGCTACCCCACGGGAACCAAGACCTGACAACAGCCCCCTGACTGCATCAAGGGCTGTTCCAGGCCACTGCAGAAAGAGCCTTGACTTACTTCATCTGACCAGCTGTGTGACCAAATATGAGTTTCAGATGGGCTCCCAAGTTTGGTCTCGAGAAGGAGGACCACTCCAAGGTTTGTGGGACAAACAACCAAGACCACAGATATTTAGCAACATGAGACCCATGGAGTCTCACCAGACCCAGAGCTGACCCAGGGTCACAGAGGGAGGCAGAAGAGTCGATGCATTTCTGAAGGCTACATGTCTCCCTACATGCCATATGCATCCTGCTATGCAGTCATCCACACTGATCATTCTGATGCCCTTTGGCTGTTTCAACTTGTCATGTTCTTTCTGAATTCTCCCTGCTTGGCCACCCTTTAAATAAGCAGTCCGAGTTAATAACTAACATTCGCTAAGCTGGAGAATGGGTCCATTTCATCTTTACAACTATGCTACCAAGGTAGGCATTAGCCCCTTTTCAAAGAAGAGACAATTGAGGTTCAGAAGCCTGACCCCATGGCATATACTAGAGAGTGTTCCCAACCAGTATTCTTACCCACCCTTCCCTGTGGACAAGCATGTAATTAGGAAACCTGCCAGGGGGTACCTCTGGGCCTGTCAGCACCCTGCTCTGACTCAGGGGTTCCCTTACATTGGCCTATGTCAGTTTCCTAAGCGGCAGCACTACAAGGCCCACAGGAAGAGTACTGTGCCATGAAAAGGTCAGGGTGAGGTCTCCCAAGTGTCCTATTTTGAAAAATTGTCCTTTAGTTTCAGATGATGATAATTGTTTAAAAAACCCTTCTCTAAAGAAAGAATAATAGATAAGAGACTGTAAACTACACAAGTAATGTGAACATCATAAAGTATTCAAAGCAATATATAAGAATATAACATAAAAAAATAGAATTCCAGATAATATTCTGCTATATAATGAATTCCTAATCTCAAGAACAACAAAAAATACATAACCCAGTCTAAGAAGAAAAAGACAAAGGAGGTGAAGAGACATTTTTTCAAATAAGGTATACAACTGGCCAGTAAGCATATGAAAAGATGCTCAATACCACTATCATTTGGGAAATACAAGAGCATCCCTCATAATTTAGTTGGTAAAGAATCTGCCTGCAATGCAGGAGACCCTGGTTCAATTCCTGGGTCAGGAAGATGTGCTGGAGAAGGGATAAGCTACCCACTCCAGGATTTTGGGGCTTCCCTTGTGCCTCAGCTGGTAAAGAATCCACCACAATATAGGAGACCTGGGTTCAATCCCTGGGTTGGGACGATCTCCTGGAGTAGGGAAAGGCTACTCACTCCAGTAATCTAAATCACAGTGAGATATCACTTCAAACCTAGTAGGGAGGCAAAAAAAAGGTAAATAAGATATAAAGACAGATGAAGTCTTCTGCATTGGAAATGTGAAATGCTGCAGCCACTGTGAAAAAGTTTGGTGGCTCAAAAGTAAACATAAAATTACCATATGATCCAGCAATTCTACTTCTTGGTTTACACCCTGAAGAGCTGAAAGTAGGAACTCAAACAGACACTTATATATGTATTTTCATAGTATCCTTATTCGCTTCCCTGGTGGCTCAGAGGGTAAAGCGTCTGCCTGCAATGCAGGAGACCTGGGTTCAATCCCTGGGTCGGGAAAATCCCGTAGAGAAGGAAATGGCAACCCACTCCAGTATTCTTGCCTGGAGAATCCCATGGATCGAGGAGTCTGGTAGGCCACAGTCCACGAGGTTGCAAAGAGTTGGACACGACTGAGCAACCTCACTTTCTTTCATTTTCTATTCACAATAGCCAAAAGATGGAAACAACACAGTGTCCATGAAGACCTAATAAACAAACACAATGTGGTCTAAACATACAATGAATATACATACACACATGTATAAATATACATTCTTTATAAGGAATGAAGTTCTGACACATGCTATAACTTGTATGAATCTTGAAAACATTATGCTAAGTAAAATGTCATTATGTGCCTGCATGCTCAGTCATGTCTGACTCAGCCACCTCACGGACTGTAGCCTGCCAGGCTCCTCTGTGCATGGGATTCTCCAGGGAAGAATACTGGAGTGGGTTGCCATATCCTACTGCAAGGGAACTTCCCGACCCAGGGATCCAACCTGAGCCTCCTACATGTCCTAGATTGGCAGTCGGATTCTTTACCACTGTACCACCTGCCAGGCACAAAAGTGACTGCACTTATATGAGGTACCTAGAATCCTCAAATCAACAGTAAGTAGAACAGAAGTTACATGGGGCTGGTAGTTATTGTTTAATGGGTATGGAGTTTATGTTTGGGATGATGACAAAGTTCTGGAGATGGATTATGGTGAAGTGATAGTTGCGCAACAATTTAAATGTACTTAATGCCACTGAATTGCTCACTTTAAAAGAGTTAAAATGGTAGATTTTATGTTATGCGTGTTTTTACCTCAATAAAAAAGAAAAGAAGCAATCTGAAGTAGGAATGCAAGATGGGATAGTCACTTTGGAAAACTGCTGGGCAGCATTTACTGAAACTAAATATACATGTTCCAGTGAAGAGGAGCTAAAAAGCCTCTTGATGAAAGTCAAAGAGGAGAGTGAAAAAGTTGGCTTAAAGCTCAACATACAGAAAATGAAGATCATGGCATCCGGTCTCATCACTTCATGGGAAATAGATGGGGTAACAGTGGAAACAGTGTCAGACTTTATTTTGGGGGGCTCCAAAATCACTGCAGATGGTGACTGCAGCCATGAAATTAGAAGACGCTTACTCCTTGGAAGAAAAGTTATGACCAACCTAGATAGGATATTCAAAAGCAGAGACATTAGTTTGCCGACTAAAGTCCGTCTAGTCAAGGCTATGGTTTTTCCTGTGGTCATGTATGGATGTGAGAGTTGCACTGTGAAGAAGGCTGAGTGTCGAAGAATTGATGCTTTTGAACTGTGGTGTTGGAGAAGACTCTTGAGAGTCCCTTGGACTGCAAGGAGATCCAACCAGTCCATTCTGAAAGAGATCAGCCCTGGGATTTCTTTGGAAGGAATAATGCTAAAGCTGAAACTCCAGTACTTTGGCCACCTCATGCGAAGAGTTGATTCACTGGAAAAGACTCTGATGCTGGGAGGGATTGGGGGCAGGAGGAGAAGGGGATGACCAAGGATGAGATGGCTGGATGGCATCAAGGACTCAATGGACATGAGTCTGAGTGAACTCCGAGAGATGGTGATGAACAGGGAGGCCTGGCGTGCTGCAATTCATGGGGTCGCAAAGAGTTGGACACGACTGAGCGACTGAACTGAACTGAAGTCCCAGTAATTTTACTTTGAGGTATAGACACAACAAAGACCCACTTACTCAAAGACAAGTATAATAATACTGAGAGCAGCGTTATTTATCATAGCTAAAGACTGGAAACAGCTTCAATGTCCATCAAGGTAGAATGAAGAGAACTGTGGTGGAATGTTCACATAATGAAATAAATCAATTACAAGGACATATGACAACATGAATGAATTTCACAAACATGGTTAAGTGATAGAAGTCAGATACAGAAGGACACATATATGATTCTATCAACATGAAGTTCAAAAGCAGATAAAACTGGGTGAAAGAACTTAAAGACTTTGGCCATCTTTCAGGGAGAGGAGCTGTAAATGGAAGGGCGAGGAAATGATCTTAAAAGCATACAGATCCAACTTCAGCACCCCAGAGCTCATACCCAAGGCAGGCTCCTTCATGGGAAAGCCGGAATGTACCCGTGAGAAAGAGATTACTTAGAAACCAGCTCTGCCTCCTTGATGACATCCCCACTGAGAAGTCCTGGGCTGGGACAACACGCTTGGCTAGCAAGAGGAAGAGAAAAAGAGATCTAGGCCTGAGTCAGCTCCGAAGGGCCCCAAGCACAGGGAGATCCCCATGGGGACCCTGCCAAATTTATTTATTTGACTGTTCTGAGTCTAAGTTGTGGCATGTGGGATCTTCCTTGTGGCGTGCAGGATCCTTAGTTGCACCATGCAAACTCTTAGTTGTGGCATACAGTATCTAGTTCCCTGACCATGGATCGAATCCAGGGCCCCCCGCATTGGGAGTGTGAAGTCTTAGCCACTGGACCACCAAGAAAATCCCTATAGTAAGAGTTTTTAAATTATATAGAGAAGTTCTTATGCTATGAAGATATAGTATGCAGAATGTAAAACTGCACATATAGTATATGTAACTCTGCACAGGAAAAAAAAAAAAACACGGGAAAGAAATGAAGCTTTCCAATGGCTGGGGTTACCAGCAACTTATTTTCTTATTTTTCTCTAGGTCCAAGTTTTCTCTTAACATGATTGTGTCCTCAACCCCCTCAAATTCATATGTTGAAGTCCTAACCTCCAGTACTGCAGAATGTGACCATATTTGGAGAAAGGGCCTTTGAAGAGATGATTAGATTAAAATGAGGTCATGAAGGTGGGCCCTAATCCAGCATGATGAGTGTCCTTTAAGAAGAGGAGGAAATTTGCAGACAAGACAGTTACAGAGAGAAGACTATGTACAGATACATGGAGAAGGCCGCCATCTACCAGCTAAGGAGAGATTCCTCAACACAAACCACCCCTGCTGGCCATGCTGATACAGGGCTTCAAGCCTCTTGAGTTGTGAGAAAATAGATCTCTGTGTTTAAGCCCTTCTTCAGTCCTTGTTCCTTTGTTACGGCAGCCCTAGCTGCCTAGAATACAACAGGCATCCATCGAGAGTCAGGAATCCCTCCCATCATGAATTACTATTATTTACAGCTAACATGTTTATACTTTCTCATTTAATCTTCACCAAGCACCCTAAGAAGTAGATTTTAGCATTCATTTTCTAAATTGGAAAAATGAGAGGTTAAGCAAATTCACTAAAGTTACATGGCTAGGAAATGGAAGAGCTACAAGTGGTACCTAGACCTGTCCAGATGGAGTTATTTTTTTTAACCACTATGGTTATATTATCTGATACACCTGAGAGTATGTTTTCTCATCTCCTCCCCAGCCCCCATTACCTGTTGTCCTTCTCCATCTATTGAAATAGCAAAGATTGATTTTTAGATGCCTAGTGGGGCAATGTGATATTTGGAGAAAAGTACTAGATTTGGTGATAATAAAAGCAAATCTCTTAGAGTGTGAGGACTAAATGTAAAGAGCTGAAAAATAGGAAAATGCATTATGGCTGCTGCTGCCAAGTCGCTTCAGTCGTGTTCGACTCTGTGCAACCCCGCAGACGGCAGCCCACCAAGCTCCCTCGTACCTGGGATTCTCCAGGAAAGAACACTGGAGCGGGTTGCCATTTCCTTCTCCAATGCATGAAAGGGAAAAGTGAAAGTGAAGTCGCTCAGTTGTGTCCGACTCTTAGCGACCCCATGGACTGCAGCCCACCAGGCTCCTCTGTCCACGGGATTTTCCAGGCAAGAGTACTGGAGTGGGTTGCCATTGCCTTCTCCGGCATTATGGCTGGGTCTGCTGTTAATATTATTAATGGAGATGAAGACCTATTCTTGTGTAGGCAGTGACCTTAACTTGCTGGGTGAGCCTGGGAAAGGCACTTGACTTCTCTGGACCCCCAAAATCAATTGTTTGTTAAAGCTTTGAGCCTAAAGCCTACCTTCCCTTGGTTTGAAAGGAGAGAAGTATGCTATTAAAAGATGTATTCAAGAATGGCAGGACCAAACACAGTTTCTCCTTGAGGTAAAAAGAAGAAAAGCTTAAAGGGAATACTTCAAGTCACTAGGTGATTCAGCGTGGCTTAAAGAAGTGTTAAGGACACATGCAAAGGTTCCTCAAAACTCCAGAAGTTGGAACCATCAGTGTGTTGATGCAGAATTTGAATTAACTTATTAGGAATTCAGGTTTTCTCATTTGGAAGATGAAAATTAGACTGACTTCACAGTGTCATCTTGAATATCAAGTAAGATAAAACCACAGAACACAAATGTGTAAAGCTCAGAACTTTATATGGACTCTTACTCCACCAGAGAGAATGGGAGTTCAGAGGTGAGATGGCGTGCCCAACATTGTACAACTAGTGAGTGGAATTACAGAGGTGGGAAGGAGGTTTACGAGGGAGGGGACATATGTATACCTATGGCTGATTCATGCTGATGTATGGCATAAACCAACACAATACTGTAAAGTAATTATCCCCCAATTAAAAATTATTCTAAAAAATTGATTGGTACAATTCACCAGTGTGTGGGGTGGTGGAGAATTGGAACCCAGGGTGGTCATATTCTAAAATCAAGTTCTTCAACACAGCATTCATTCAAGAACAAGTTGAGTGTTTCCTAAGTGCCCAACATTCTTCTAAATACTAGGGATGCATTGGGAACACAAACATGTATCTCCAGGTACCTTTAAGTTCTTACAGGATACTGCCTCCTGTCCAAAATCACCTTTCCACAGCTATCTACCAAACTTATAGATAATGCACTGATTGTAATAGTTAAAGTCTAGACAACCTAGATGTCCATCAATCAGAGAGTAACTTTGTGTTACGATACCATCTTCCCTTGTGGCTCAGACGGTAAAGCGTCTGTCTACAAAGTGGGAGACCCGGGTTTGATCCCTGGGTTGGGAAGATCCCCTGGGGAAGGAAATGGCAATCCACTCCAGTACTATTGTCTGGAGAATCCCATGGATGGAGGAGCCTGGTAGGCTACAGTCTATGGGGTCGCAAAGAGTTGACACGACTGAGTGACTTCACTTTACTTGACTTTACCATCTATACAAGAGAACGCTATACAGCCATTTAAAAAATGCTATAAAAGATAAGGAAGCCCCTGTGTGTTGATATGGAAAGACCTCTAAGATTTACTGTTATTAAAAAAAAAATGGAACAATAAATATAGTCCATGGTAACATTTGTATTTTAAAATGAATATTTCTGGAAGGTGATCCCCAAAACTGGGTTTATGGGTAGAGAGGTCAGTAGCTAAGAAAGAATAAAGAGACTTTTTACTGTGTACCTCTCCGAATTCTGACTGACATGAATGCAATAGCTATTCAAACACTGATTTAAAAAAAAATTAACCATCACTTGTCCTATCTTTAAAACAGCCCTCTTTCCTGGTGGCTCAGCCAGTAAAGAATCTGCCTGCAATACAGGAGCCCTGGGTTGGGAAGATCTCCAGTATTCCTGCCTGGAGAATTCTATGGACAGAGGAGCCTCGCGGGCTACAGTCCATGGGGTCGCAAAGAGTTGGACACAACTGAGCAACTAACACTTTCACTTCCTAAGAGAAGGTCTTCAGCTAGCAGAGAGGTGGCCAGATAAGCCTGTCAGCTTTTTCACTTAGTAAAAGACTCTCAATGAACTCTCCAATCTTACCCTATCCAGCAGGGAGCTAATGCACTGACACTCCTATTACTCAGATACCTTAATTCCCCAAACTCTAAAAGCTGCCAGAAACCCTCTTCCTGCTGCCTACAAAATTAGCCCCCCAGGAATGTACAGCACACTTCACTACCCTGTTTGCTGGCACATTCCCATGGCGTCACGGTTCCAAACATTTGGAGCATTTTATCTGGGCTGTCCATCTGTTCTTAGAGGGGACAGTGCCAACAATCAAGGAGACGTCAATAGTCATGTACTCCAGGTGTACGTGCCTCCCACTCAGACTGCACATTTCAGCGGCACCAGCGGGCCTGGTCCCATCGGCTCTCACCCACGTTCAGCAGGATGCAGAATACAATCAAGGCGCAGGAGTCAGGCAGGCAGGAACAAGTTTCAAAGAACCACTCTGCCCAAGACACCCAGCTAAGTGTTTTCCTATCCAAGTCCTCAAAAAATAACCAGCAAGGTGGCGGTTACCATCCTATTCTGACAACTCAGGAAAAGAGAGACTGCCCTGGGGTTGAAGTGTCTCAGGAAACCGTTTCAGAGAGGAGAGCGAAGTAGATAAAGCCCCACAACCAGGAACAGTTTTCAAAAGCAGGACCAGATTTCAAATCTGAGAGGCAGAGGCAGATAGTAACAAAGAATATAGGATTTGGGGACTTCCCTGGTGGCCCAGTGGTTAAGAATCCGCCTGCCAATGCAGGGTACACAGGTTCAATCCCTGGCCCAGGAAGATCCCACATGCCTCAGGCCAATTAGGCCCATGTGCCACAGCTACTGAAGCCCACGCCCACACATCTAGAGGCTGTGCTCCACAATGAGAGAAGCCACCACGATGAAGCCTGCGCACCGCAACTAGAGAAAGTCAACGAGGCACTGAAGACCCAGTGCAGCCAATAAACAAATAAATAATGTGGGGTTTAGAGGCCCAAAGACTTGGTTCACATCCATATTGTGTGAACACACAGAAGCTGTTTTCTCGTCTGGAAAATGGGAATAATACCTAGCTCATAAGATTATCGGGAGAAATAGGTGGCATGATGTTCTCACAGCAATGAGCAATATATCTGGACTAGAGTCAGCCCTCAATAAAAGGGACCTTTAGCCTGCTCACAACTAACCAGGGTTTCTGACTCCAAGTCTAGGCCTCTCTCGGCACCACGGAGAAACCATCTCTCAAAGCAGGCACGGGGTTAGCTACAGCCGTGCAGCTTTACCCGAAGGCTGAACCATCGAGAGGAGAAAGGAGCACACAGGACCAAAGAGTGCCCCGGGGTGCTGGCTCAGCCTGCACCTGGAGAGGACTATTCTGTAGGGGGTACTCCAGGGTTTACTGGGAGAGGCGGAAGATGGCAGTCTCACAGGCAAGCTGACCCGCCCAGGGAAGCTTGCTGAGGCACCTGTAGAAACATGAGCAGTTTTCTCCGCAAGCCGTGAGTCACACAGAGGCTGGTAAACGATAAGCCCTGGGGCAGATCATTACAACTTCCTCCCAGATGCTTCCTGGCACCGCGGGCTTGTATCGCTGGTTTCAAAACGAAATTGATCTGAAACCAGGTCTCATCATCACTCATCCCCCTTCTCCCCTTCCTTCTAACAGCTAGTGAAGTAAGCTGATTCCTGTTCCTGATTGAAGTCTATCTCCACAAGCCACGAATCTTGGCCAAGTCATGGAGGCATGAATGGGCTTGTGGCAAACTGTTTCTGGGGCAAGTTGGTGAGCACTGATGAGCACATGGGGCACTGTAAGGCCGAAAAACAAGAGACCTAAAAATAGCTCTTACTTCCACACCCACATAGGACCTTAAAGTCATTTGACTGCTTTAAACTCTGTTTCAGAGATTCTGAATCATAAAGTCTATGAACGTGATGAAGAGGCAGGCATCTGTACCAATATGAACTGATAGGTTTCAGCACTGAGTCTAAATACACAGTACCAGGGTCCTCCGTGGTGGTCAGTGGTTAAGACTCCAGCCACCAAATGCAGGGGGCCTGGGTTTGATAATTGGTTAGGGAACTAAATCCAAAATGCCCCATCTAAGAGTACACATGCAGCAATGAAGACCAGGTGCAGTCAAACAAATAAATATTAAAACAAACAAACAAAAAACACAACACATGCAATTCCTAGAATACTGTTGAGGAAGGGAGTTAGTAACCTGAGGCTGCTTCTAGAGAAAAAAAATCTTTTTTTTTTTAGATTAGAGCTCTAGTATATCTGCTAGATAGAAACATTCAGTGGAACCAGGAGTCCCTGGCCTGTGCTCAAAGCTCCTCTCTCAAGACCATACTGCCAAGCATGGCCTCAGATCCTGAGCTGGCAGCATTGTAAAACCTGGTCAAGAAGGGTTGAGTCCCTGCGGTCCTAGAGCCATTGAAAGAAGAAAGCTTTTGCTTTTTAAATAGACTGCTAAGAATTAATGGATACTAGACTGAGAACTCATTCCGGGCCTGCTTTTAGGTTGGAATTGAGTAGACACCTCCAAACTCTCAAGGGCACACCCTTGAAAGTCAGAAGCTTGTCTTCTCAGCCATGACATAGAGGTTCTATGTAGTCCCAATGTCCAACCTTATTGGATGTTATGGCAAAATAAAACCATTCATCATTCTGGGGTAAATGTCCTTCAAATGATTAATCTTGGACAGTTCCCCCACTGATATTTGGACATCTTGATGAGAAGGAAAGAATAATACCAGTTTAAAATTGTTAGAGCCAAAAGGCAACTTATTAGAGAATGGGGGAGATACTGTCAAAGATGTTTCCATTCTAGTTTGCTTTAGGGACATCTCTAGTTTATAAAGCAAACAAATTAATCCTTGTAGCTATAACTATCTTTTGTTAAGGGATTAGGATAAAAAGGTGAGAGGGAAAGTGTATGGAATTGCCTTCAGGAGAATATTCTGGCATTTTCCTGAGTAAAATCATACATAGAAAATAGTTCACTTACTAAGAAATACAAATTAAAAGGACAAGTGTTGTGAAATACTTGGGGAATGGATGCTGCTAAATATTGTTAGAGGGTTAGAGGAATGTAAATTGGCAGAAACTTTTGGCAATTAAGCCTTAAAGAAATCCTTTGATCAAGGAATTGTGCCAGGAAGTCAACCAATGTGACAAAACCATACCTGCATCGATGTTCATTGACTGTTGCTTAGTGTTTAAAAAGTCTCAACAACTTAACTTTCAACAGAATACTTAAGTATGTGTGCTAGAGTAGCTCAAATGTCTCATCTGCAGCCTTCAATGTTGTAAAAAATATCAATGAAAAACAGTGGTCTGCTCAGGGGAAAAAAACACGTCATTAAAAACAGCCATTTATAGCTTATAGCCTGAGCTTGACAATTATAACATAAAATATTAATATTTTTATACTTGTAAAAAAAAAAATGGTGGGGGTGGAGCTGAGTCTTGGCTTCCAGGAAGGCAGACTAGTTCTCTCCACAACCAACGACTTTCCAAGCCAAAGTTCAAGATGGAGCAGGGTGAGCAGAATCTGATCTGAGGAGGCCAATAGGCAGAGGCCAAGAGGCACGCTGGGTGGCAGGGGTAGGACATGGGGAGCCTGTGAGGCATGCTGGGAGCCCAAGGGGCTGTCCTGTGGTATGCTGGAAGATGAAGCATCCCAAGTGTCCTGCCGTAGCTGTTTGGCATTCTCAGAGGAGCCAAACTTTGATTCCCAAATGCTGAGAGCAGCACAAGAGCACCCGCTGCCTTGGATGTGTACATGATGACCCATCGCCACCAGATCATCCCCGTGGGGAGTGCTAAAGAGTCAAGCACAGAGTTAGAGCTAAAGCATCAGATGAAAGGCATTCTCATATGCCTGTTGGTGCAAGGAATGGCTGTTTGAAGCCCTTCTCTGATTCTCAGAAGTAGAAAATGAAGCTGGATTATTGAGAGAGCAAGTCAGGAGGGCCAACTGTGGGGCAATAAAGCAATGGGACTCCTCTCCCTCAGATATCCTCAAGGAAGACTTGGTTAGGAAAATGGATGTGGAAGATCTNGAGAATGGGGGAGATACTGTCAAAGATGTTTCCATTCTAGTTTGCTTTAGGGACATCTCTAGTTTATAAAGCAAACAAATTAATCCTTGTAGCTATAACTATCTTTTGTTAAGGGATTAGGATAAAAAGGTGAGAGGGAAAGTGTATGGAATTGCCTTCAGGAGAATATTCTGGCATTTTCCTGAGTAAAATCATACATAGAAAATAGTTCACTTACTAAGAAATACAAATTAAAAGGACAAGTGTTGTGAAATACTTGGGGAATGGATGCTGCTAAATATTGTTAGAGGGTTAGAGGAATGTAAATTGGCAGAAACTTTTGGCAATTAAGCCTTAAAGAAATCCTTTGATCAAGGAATTGTGCCAGGAAGTCAACCAATGTGACAAAACCATACCTGCATCGATGTTCATTGACTGTTGCTTAGTGTTTAAAAAGTCTCAACAACTTAACTTTCAACAGAATACTTAAGTATGTGTGCTAGAGTAGCTCAAATGTCTCATCTGCAGCCTTCAATGTTGTAAAAAATATCAATGAAAAACAGTGGTCTGCTCAGGGGAAAAAAACACGTCATTAAAAACAGCCATTTATAGCTTATAGCCTGAGCTTGACAATTATAACATAAAATATTAATATTTTTATACTTGTAAAAAAAAAAATGGTGGGGGTGGAGCTGAGTCTTGGCTTCCAGGAAGGCAGACTAGTTCTCTCCACAACCAACGACTTTCCAAGCCAAAGTTCAAGATGGAGCAGGGTGAGCAGAATCTGATCTGAGGAGGCCAATAGGCAGAGGCCAAGAGGCACGCTGGGTGGCAGGGGTAGGACATGGGGAGCCTGTGAGGCATGCTGGGAGCCCAAGGGGCTGTCCTGTGGTATGCTGGAAGATGAAGCATCCCAAGTGTCCTGCCGTAGCTGTTTGGCATTCTCAGAGGAGCCAAACTTTGATTCCCAAATGCTGAGAGCAGCACAAGAGCACCCGCTGCCTTGGATGTGTACATGATGACCCATCGCCACCAGATCATCCCCGTGGGGAGTGCTAAAGAGTCAAGCACAGAGCTAGAGCTAAAGCATCAGATGAAAGGCATTCTCATATGCCTGTTGGTGCAAGGAATGGCTGTTTGAAGCCCTTCTCTGATTCTCAGAAGTAGAAAATGAAGCTGGATTATTGAGAAAGCAAGTCAGGAGGGCCAGCTGTGGGGCAATAAAGCAATGGGACTCCTCTCCCTCAGATATCCTCAAGGAAGACTTGGTTAGGAAAATGGATGTGGAAGATCTATTGAAAATGTTTGTTTGAAATGACTAAAGTCCTTGATGGGTGGTAGACCTCCATTCTGCTCCTCTTCCAGTTTTTTCACAGTAAACATGTTTTGCAATCAGAAAGAGATGTGATTTTGCCCACCTCTGCCTAGGAAAGTTATATGGCAACTCCATGTTGTTGAGGAGGAAGCAATTCTTTCTAGAGAAGTTTTGCCTCTCTGCACAAAGCTCTTTGGAAAGAGCTAAATAATGTTACTCAGGTTCTTCTCACTCATGGGAGCTGGGTCCTCCCTTGTACTCTCCAGAGAGAAACCCAAGCTGAGTGGTACTCCATGGCACTCTGGGAGTTCCAGAGACAGTTGACTCAAAGCTCAGTGTTAGCATGCTGTCAGTGATCCTCACCTGAAGAATGAGAGCAGAAATCTGGAGATTGATCTGGGACCTCTGGGATATCAATCAAGGGTCTGGTGGGCAAAAGTGCTGCACATTGGCCCTGCAGCCTGGGCAGGTCACTTCATACTTAAGCTGTTAACAGTAAGCACTCAACAAATTATTTTTAGTCTCTAAAATGAGAACACACATACACATGTGTATACATACCCAGGCTCTGATTAGAGCCAAATAAACTGCATTGTGCTTTTCAAAGCACAATTAAGTATTCAAAACTAGTGACAGTGATTTTAAAAGCAAAACAAAAAAACCAAGAAGGTAAAGGTCATTTGAAATACTGAGGTAAGCAGAAAATTAAGGGGAAAAAAATGGACCAACTACCATTAAGACAAGCATTGGAAGTTAAATTCAAAATGCCATGCTTTCAGAAATTCCCTGGCAGTCCAGTGGTTAGGACTTGGCACTTTCACTGCTGGTGGCCCAGGTTCAGTCCCTGGTCAGGGAACTAAGATCTTTGCAAGCCAAGGGGCCAAAGGAGGTTGGGGGCGGGGAGGAGCCACACTTCCATTCACATCTCTCAAATCTGTCCCTTTCTTTTATATTCTCTCTAAAAGAGATACACCTAGCTCTTCACAATGGTCTTCATGATATCACACAACAATGGTTCCCAAACACAACTGATAAAATCACCTGGAGAACTTAAAAAAAAAAAAATTCAGATTCCCTGCTTCCAGTCCACCCATCACTTCTACTGAGTCAGTTTCTGGAGGTGGATCCAGGGAAGACAGTTTGTTGGTTTTTTAAAGTTCCTGATTCTCACCTTTATTTCTTGTAAGGTAAATTGGTATGGATTTTTGAGGGCGCTCCAGAGTATGTATTAAAATTTCAAATGCCCAGATCCTTCTTCTGACCAACATATATACCTGTCTTTTCAATATCTCCCCCTTGATGCTTTAAAGGCATAATCCATAATCTTAAAAATCATTATGTCAAAAAGCAAATTCATGATCTCCTTTGCTCTTGGCCTAAATCTGGTCCTTTTCCAGTCTCCCAGGGAAGGGCACAGCATGTACTCAGCTACACAAACCCAAAATCTGGGCCTCAGAAGCAGCCCAAGGTCTGTGTCTAGAGTAACTGAATTTAAATGTTGGTTTCAGTGACAAGACTTTGAGCAATATGTTTCCATTATCTATAAGATGGGAATGATGTCAGTAATACCTATTTCAGTTAGAGTTACTATTTAGCATAGTGCATAGCCTACGGTTACCTAACATCCTTTTCTTTGACCATTTCTCCCTCAGACTTTCCTTGCCAGTCAATCACCAAGACTCACGTCTCTCCATCTCTCCTTCTCCCAGCTTAGTATTCACTATATCACTTTTAGCCTAAATGAATACAGTATTCTCCATTTTAATAAAGGAGGATCTTTTAAAAATTCTATAGATGATACATTTGAGAGGATAAGATCACTTCCTATTTGGAAACTTATCAGTGATGTGCCACTCTTCTCAGGATAAAACCCCAAATCTCTAAATCGCTAGTGTGCCCAGTCCCCATCTCCACTGTCTAGCTACAGTGGCCCTCTTAAGTGCATCATAACCCCTTACCACAGGACATCTGCACACCTGCTCCTTCAGTGTCTCCTACATTCCCATTCCAGTGCTACCCAGTTACCTCCCAACATCTTCCAGATCCAAATTCAAAAATTACTTTCTTAGGAAAACTTTCCTTCAACCCTCCCAAAGTAGGTCAGTTTCCCCTGTTAAAAACTCTCCTGTGCTCAGTCTTGTCCAACTCTTTGCAGCTCCAAGGACTGTAGCCCACCAGACTCCTCTCCATGGAATTTTCCAGCAAGAATTCTAGAGTGGGTTGCCATTTCTCACTCCAGGGGCTCTTTCCGATCCAGGGATAGAACCTGTGTCTTTTGCCTCTTCTGCATTGGCAGGAAGATTCTTTACCACTAGAGCCACCTGGGAAGCCCATGTAACTCTCTTCCACAGGTTTCATTACAACTTGTAATTACAGGTTTACTTCTATTGCTTATCTCCCTTAACTAGTCTGTATAATACCCAAAGGCAAAGACAGTGCGAATCTGCTTATTACTAAATCTCAACACCTAGTACAGTGCCTGACATAAAGTAGGCATTCAGTAATTATTGAATGAACTATGAAAGTCCCTTGACCCAGCAATTTTGTCTGTAGGAATGCAGTCTAAAGATACGTGTATAACAACTAGTCTAGCTGTAGCAACATGGCTATTATTATCACTGCTAACACCTAACATTTATTTATTTCATGCTTTTTATACACTAACTCAGCCTTATAAGATCCTCATTATTACCTCTATTTTACAAATGAGGAAACTGAAGCATAGCAGTTAAGCAAATTTACCCAAGGTTCTACAGCTAGTAAGCAGACAGACTGAACACAGGCACAGTGGCTCTGGAACTCCACAGTTATATTTTTGGCAGACTTCAGTTGTCAAAATTTGAAATGTTTCTGGAAATACTAAAGTCTCACTTTGTGTGCAAAGTTTGAAGAAGTTAAAATCTCCCAAATTAAGAAAAATGTAAAAAGTGACATAATTTCAAAACAAGAGAGACTAGTGAATTATAAGCATCTGATGGTTTTAGAAAAGGCAGAGGAACCAGAGATCAAATTGCCAACATCCGCTGGATCATCGAAAAAGCAAGAGAGTTCCAGAAAAACATCTATTTCTGCTTTATTGACTACCCCAAAGCCTTTGACTGTGTGGATCACAATAAACTGTGGAAAATTCTGAAAGAGATGGGAATACCAGACCACCTGACCTGCCTCTTGAGAAACCTGTATGCAGGTCAGGAAGCAACAGTTAGAACTGGACATGGAACAACAGACTGGTTCCAAATAGGAAAAGGAGTACGTCAAGGCTGTATATTGTCACCCTGCTTATTTAACTTCTATGCAGAGTACATCATGAGAAAGGCTGGGCTGGAAG
>SJYV01047380.1:1904627-1921968 GCA_006410875.1 Neotragus pygmaeus | reverse complement strand
GTAGTGGTAAAGAACCCGCCTGCCAACACAGGAGATGTAAGAGACGCAAGTTTGATCCCTGGGTCAGGGAGATTCCCTGGAGAAGGGCTCAGCAAGGCACTCCAGTATTCTTGCCTGGAGAATCCCATGGACAGCGAAGATTGGCAGGCTGCAGTCTATAGGGTCACAAAGAGTCGGACACCCCTGAAGCGACTTAGCATGCAGAGTCGCCAAAACAATGTTCTAGAAGAAGAACCAAGCTCGAGGAAGTGCACTTTCCAAATTCAAAGCTTACCATAAAGTTGCAATGTGGCACTGATACAAAGCTAAACATGTACACCAAAGGGATAGAATTGGTAACCAAGTAATAAACGTCTAAGGGCAATTCAGTTTGGACAAGTGTGCCAAGATCTTTTAAAGGGGAAAGGATAGTCTCTTTAACAAATGGTGCCGGGACAACTGGCTCTTTACATGGAAAGAGTGAATTTAGATTTCTGCCTTACACCATGTAAAAGAAATTAACACAAAACAAAACAGACCATTAAAAATGTTCAGTTGTTTACCTCCTCCTTCCCAAAATATATAGAGACAAATTGACCAAGAATACTTTAGCCTCATCTACTTCATTAAAACACTAAGAAATGAGAATAAAAGTCACTAAATTAAATCCTCAGTAGATGGATGAAACAGCACATTAGGCATAACTCATGAAAAATTATCCTAAGGTCATTCTGAAAATAGCCTTAGAGTACATACAAAGAAACAGAGATGGGCTATGTCAGGGCTGGCTAAAGAGACCTAGAGAATGGAATAGAATAAAAGAGTCTAATAATACCCACTGTTCCGAGCATGAAGAACAATCCCAGAACAATCATACAAAGAATATCTTTAAAGCATCCGTATAGAAAAGCCACCTAGCTGCAAAGGAACAGCAAATGGACTGAGTAGATTTCTCAACAATCACAATCAAATGACAGTAGCAAACTGACTTCCAAGTAGCGAGAAAAAGCAAATGTATACCAAATGCATACACGTCCGTGTATAATTGTGGACCTACCAAGACCCTTTCCAAGAAGAGAGTGAAGGTGGCAGAGCAGGCAGGTCCCTAGCTCTCACCTCCTCCCACAGACACTATGACTACGTATAGAACAACTCTGTCTGAGAATGGCCTGAAGACTAGTGAAGCAGCTCTTCTACAGTTAAAGAGGTAATACACACACACACACACACACACACACACACACACACACCCAGGTGGGGGACCCAAAAGAGGAAGTGTGTGCATGAGTTGTGTCATAGACTCTTCGTGACCCCACAGACGACAGCCCGCCAGGCTCCTCTGTCCATGGAGCTTTCCAGGCAAGAGTACTGGAGCAGGTTGCCATTTCATACTCCAGGGGGTCTTCCCAATCCAGGGACTGAATCCGTATCTCTTGCATCTCCTACACTGGCAGGCAGATTCTTTACCATTTGTTGTTTTTGTTGTTTAGCCACTAAGTCTTGTCTGACTTTTTGGGACTCTATGGACTCTATGGAAGCACACCAGGCTTCCCTGTCCTTCACCATTGCCCAGACTTTGCTCAAACGCATGTCCGTTGAGTTGGTGATGCCATCCAACCATCTCATCTTCTGTCATCCACTTCTTCTGCCCTCAATTTTTCCTAGCATCGGGGTCTTTTCCTCTTGGGAAATCTGTATGTAGGTCAGGAAGCAACAGTTAGAACTGGACATGGAACAACAGACTGGTTCCAAATAANTTCACTTTCATGCATTGGAGAAGGAAATGGCAACCCTCTCCAGTATTCTTGCCTGGAGAATCCCAGGGATAGAGGAGCCTGTTGGGCTGCCATCTATGGGGTCACACAGAGTCTAACATGACTGAGCAGTAGCAGCAGCAGAGACTCTGCCAGACCAGGCTGCTTTCTGAGGATAAAAGAGGTATCTTAGTCACTGCTGAGTTCTCATTGCAGAGTAGAATGGCAGGTGCCTGGCAGAAAAGAGGGGTGGTGAGAAAGAAAATAAAATTCCTTCTGATTGACACACAAAACTTAATCTTCTTTTTTGGCACTTTTATTCAAAAGATTATTTTAAAACTTATTTAGAGATAGGCCAGACTCTGTTTTTCAAAGTTGTTTTTGCTGTTTTAAATTTAATTTAAATAGAAGATTGCAATTGTTTACTACTGTAATCATAAAATTTCACAACCTAGCCCTTAGTGCATGAAGGAGGCTGTCAGTAATTATGCAGTATTCACTTCATCAAGCAGTCTCAACATTAGAAAGAAAATGTTATTTTATAAATGCTACTATTTTCAGTGACTGCAGCCACAAAATTAAAAGATGCTTGCTCCTTGGAAGAAAAGCTATGACAAACCTAGACAGAGTATTAAAAAGTGGGGACATTACTTTACCGACAAGGTATGCATAGCCAGTTATGTATATTTTAGTAGTCATGTACAGATGTGAGAGATGGACCATAAGAAGGCTGAGTACTGAAGAACTGATACTTTCGAATTGTGTTACTGGAGAACACTTTTGAGAGTTACTGCTAGGTGGTAAAACCAGTGAGTCCTAAAGGAAATCAACCTTGAATATTCACTGGAAGGACTGATGCTAAAGTTCCAATACTTCGGTCAACTAATTCAAAGAGCCGACTCATTCAAAAGATCCTGATACTGGGAAAGATTGAGGGCAAGAGGAGAAGGGGGCGACAGAGAATGAGATGGTTGGATGTCATCACTAACTTGATGGACGTAAGTTTGAGCTAACTCTGGGAGATAGTGAAGGGCATGAAAACCCGGTGTGCTGCAGTCCACAGGATCACAAAGTGTTGGACACAACTTAAGGACTGATCAAGAAAAACAATTAATAGAGAAGGAGGTTAGAATAACAGAGACAGAAAACTGATATTTATTGACTGCTGTGAAATGAAAATATCTCCTGCCATCTTAATAAAGAAGAATTGTCACAGACATCGTGATTTCTGGCTTCCAAACGTGAAAGAAAGAAAGTGAAGTCGCTCAGTCGTGTGCAGCTCTTTGTGACCCCATGGACTGTAGCCTACCAGGCTCCTCCGTCTATGGGATTTTCCAGGTAAGAGGACTGGAATGGGTTGCCCTTTCCTTCTCCAGGGGATCTTCCCGACCCAGGGGTCGAATCCGTGTCTCCTGCATTGCAGGCAGATGTTTTACCTTTTGAGCCACCCCTGTGATCTAGCAGATGCTGCCAGCCCCCACAGTGATTATTGAGGGGCTGGGGGATGCAAGAAGCAAGGAGAAAAGGAAACAGGATTTGCCCCAGATAGTGCTTATGAAAGGAATGAATTCAGTGTGTCCAGAGGCTTGCATCTCCCCTACAGAGAACGCAAAATTCTTTATCTTGATACCTAATCTTTGATGTTCAGATTGCCTGCTCCCTTTATCGCAGCCTTGGTATAGCCTGACTCCCCATCCTGCTCTCTTTGAGCAGTTTTCTCAGAGCCACTGAGATGCTGTCTCTTAGGCTTAGAGTCCTAAACATTCCCACCAAATAAAATAACTCTCTACTTTCAGGTTGTGACTATATTTTTTNCGTCTAGTCAAGACTATGGTTTTTCCTGTGGTCATGTATGGATGTGAGAGTTGGACTGTGAAGAAGGCTGAGTGCCAAAGAATTGATGCTTTTGAACTGTGGTATTGGAGAAGACTCTTTAGAGTCCCTTGGACTGCAAGGAGATCCAACCAGTCCATTCTGAAGGAGATCAACCTTGGGATTTCTTTGGAAGGAATGATGCTAAAGCTGAAACTCCAGTACTTTGGCCACCTCATGAGAAGAGTTAACTCATTGGAAAAGACTCTGATGCTGGGAGGGATTGGGGGCATGAGGAGAAGGGGACGACCAAGGATGAGATGGCTGGATGGCATCACGGACTCGATGGATGTGAGTCTGAGTGAACTCCTAGAGATGGTGATGGACAGGGAGGCCTGGTGTGCTGCGATTCATGGGGTCACGAAGAGTTGGACACGACTGAGCGACTGAACTGAACCGGGGTCTTTTCCAATGAGTTGGCTCTTCTCATCAAGTGGCCAAAGGACTGGAGTGTCAGCTTTAGCATCAGTCCTTCCAATGAATATTCAGGGTTGTTTTCCTTTAGGATTGACTGGTTTGATCTCGTTGCTATCCAAGGGACTCTCAAGAGTCTTCTCCAGCACCACAGTTTGAAAGCATCAGTTCAGCGCTCAGCCTTCTTTATGGCTCAGCTCTCTCGTGCATACATGACCACTGGAAAGACCACAGCTTTGACTAGATGGGCCTTTGCTTTTACCACTAGCACGACTCAAACGCAGAGGTCCTCCCCAAGGAGCGTGGGGCTTGAGCCCCACATTCGGCGTCGCAGCCCTGGGGACTGGCACCAGGAAGACAAACCAGCAGGGTTTTCCACTAGGATAACCAGAGGCTGTAGGAGACTGAGAGCCTGCTCCTAAGGGGTATGTGCACGAACGGGCTTGCTCCGAGTCCCACACGGAGGCTACCAAGTGAACAGGGCTTGGCTCTCTAGCTGGTCCGCCAAGGCTGCTCCAGCATAGCCCCCAGCCTACATCGGACTCTACTTCCACCCTCACTCTCTGCCAAGGTAGTGGCTTTGGACACACCTAGGGAGGCCATACCTTCAGCTCTAGCCCACCTGGCTCCAGCCCAGCCCTGACAAGGTGGCAGCTTCCAGTGTGCCCAGGGAGAAGCCCCAGCCCACAATTGCTCCAGCTCCGGCTCCAACTTTCCCCCTAAAGCCACCAGGCACACACTGTCTGCATAGGGATACTCCTACAGGCATCAGTGCAGTGAAATACTTACCTGTCACAAGTGTGGGATGTGATAAGAACAGCATTTCAAGAGGCATGTTAGCCTCAATCACATTAGAGAAGGGAAATGGTGATAGATCAGTCACATGAGCATTGAACAAGTTAGAAAGTAACAAGCAAAACTAAAGAAAATAAAATTAATGAGTTAATTAAATAATGATTGAATAAAAAATTAAATGCAGATTTTTAAAACGTTAACAAAATCAAGGAGGGATTGTTTGAAAATGAGGCCTGAGAACTTCCCTGGGAGTACAGTAGCTAAGATTCTGTGCCGTCAGTGCAGGGAGAATGGGTTCAATCCCTGGTCAAGGAACTAGATGCCACCTGCCCAAATTAAAAGATCCCGAATGCACAACTAAGATGCAGCCCAGCCCAATAAATAAATATTAAAAAGAAAAATGGTGCCTAGATTCAACCCAGTAAACGTGGAAGGGAAAAGGAGGGTTGACTCACTGCCTTGGGTCAGAGCCCAAGAAGCTGCTGCATTGCGACTGCCCTGCAGTTGGGTTTGCCAAAGAGGGAACCTGTGTTTCCCCAGGAACATGTGTAGGCCAAGCGAGAAAGGGAGTTAAGTGGGGTCTTCTTGTTGGGCCTTGTCCCATCGATCTATGTGGAGGATCAAGGAAAACTCAGCAAAAAGGGAACTGCGGGTGGAACTCTGAAGGCCATGGAATGAGGACAGAGCCCCAGAGACCTCCCAGAATAGAGCTGGAGAAGCCTGGGGTCAACCAGACTGCACGGAGAGGTGTTCGACATGGAAACTCTGACGAGTGGAGGAAATTACCCTCAGGAGACAAAAGGGTTGTAATTCTCTACCAGACGTGGAGAGTATGTGGAGAGTGAGGAAGTCCACCAGGCATGAGAAATGGCCAGTCTTCTTGCCCCAAGCATGCCTTAACCCAGAGAGGAGCACAGCAGATGCTGGCAAGTGGAAGATGTGGGATATTACTCTGGTTAGGCAAGGTATTGCTGCAGTAGCAAATAATCCAGAGCTCTCAATGACGTTGCAGAGTTGACTTCCTGCTCTCACTGCAGCCCATCGTGGGTTGGTGGGGGTCAGCTCATGCAAGCGCATAGCCTAATGAAAGCTCTTTCCAGATACATACTTCCAGAAGACCTTGTCTACAGTGTCACTGTGTAAGCCTATGCTTGACCGCTGCATGGTGTCTGTCCTTCTGTGGGTCTCAGCAGTTTCATTTTACAGTGGAAATTAATGTCTAGGTGCAAGAGAAAGAGCCCTAGATCAGCCCTTACTTTACAAATTGTGTTCCGAGGAGCACGTGTTGTCTGCATATGTATGCATAACTCAGATTTGAAAACTTTAATTTAAAAAATGGTTTCCTAAAAAAAAAAAAATGGTTTCCTCGAATGTATATTTTAAACAGCACGCTTTTATTTCACTTTGTGGTTGCTGCCGTCATCCCCTTCTTCTGAGGTCAGACAGTGACCACACCAGATAGTCTCTGGGGAAACAGCATCCAGCTTTTATGTTGTGATTCGTAATTCTGAGATGCCATCAAAAGCATAAAAACTGGACAGCTTCGTGTAAAAGAATGAAACTAGAACACTCCCTAACACCATACATAAAAATAATCTCAAAATGGATGAAAGACCTAAATGCAAGACCAGAAACTATAAAACTCTTAGAGGAAAACATAGGCAGAACACTTCAACGTAAATCACGATAAGATCCTCTATGTCCCACTTCCCAGAGTAACAGAAATAAAAACAAAAATAAACCAGTGGGACTTAATTAAACTTAAAAGCTTTTGCACAGTGAAGGAAACTATAACAAGGTGAAAAGACAACTCTCAATGGGAGAAATGAAACAACTGACAAAGGATTAATCTCCAAAGTATATAAGCAGCTCATGCAGCTTAATACCAGAAAAAAAAAAAAAAAAGTCAAAAAGTGGGCAGAAGACCTAAACAGACACTGCTCCAAAGAAGACAGACAGATGGCCAACAAACACACGAAAAGGTGCTCAACGTTGCTCATTATTAGAGAAATGCAAAACCAAACTACAGTAAGGTGTCACCTCCACCCGTCAGAATGGCCATCAGCAAAAAATCTACGAAACAGTGCTAGAGAGGTGGAGTCATGTGGAGGAAAGGGAACCTCTGACACCATTGCTAGGAATGCAAACTGATATAGCCACTGAGGAGAGCAATATAGAGATTCCTTAAAAACCTAGGACTAAAACTACCGTATGACCCAGAAATCCCACTACTGGGCATACACCCTGAGAAAACCATAAGTGAAAAGAGACATACATACACTAAAGTTCATGGTAGCATTCTTTACAATATCCAGGGCATGGAAGCAATTTAGATGTCTGTTGACAGATGAATGGATAAATAAGATGCGGTACATATACACAATGGGATATTGCTCAGCCATAAAAAGGAACACATTTGACTGGATTCTAATGAGGTGGATGAACCTAGAGTCTATTATATAGAGTGAAATAAGTCAGAAAGACGAATATCCTTCGTAACACATAGATGTGGAATCTGGAAATACGGTACTGATGTGCGTATCTGCAGGGCAGCCGTGGGGACGCAGTCAGAGAACAGAGTTGCGGACAAAGTGCGGGAAGGACCGGCTGGGACATGAGAGAGAGCAGACGCTGAGAGCAGCGTTGGGCCACGCGCATCACCACGTGTCGGATTAGAGCCAGTGGGATTCGATGTGTGACACAGGGAGCCTGGGGCTCCGTGACAACCTAGCGGGGTAGGATGCGGTGGGAGGTGGGAAGGAGGGCCGTGAGGAAGGGGACATGCATACACCTATGGCTGTTTCATGTTGATAGATGGCAGAACCCAACACAATATTTTAATTATCCTCCAATTAAAAGTAAATAATTTTTTTAAAAAGAAAGCATCTCGTAGCTTGAAGGCAATATGACCACTAGAGGGAAGCAACCGCCAGGCAGAGCAGTTTCTTTGCACCAGGCGTGCATTTCATCTCTCTTGATCAGACTGTTTGAGTAAATGTCTCGTTGTATCAGCATTTTGGAGGAATGAGAGCTGATTTTTGTCAAGCTCTTTCTCTGACTTTGAGCAGACTGGCTTTGGGCTCTCTCTGTCTCGAGGTCCTTCTAACACATAGTGACTACAGGAAAGGAGTGGCCTCTGCGTTTCTTTTCCTAACCATCTTTAGTAGCTGTCCTGGTGAAGCCCTTCAGTCTGCATTTTTAAAGCTAACCGTAGAGCAAGGGACTCCTCAATGGAATCAAGACTGACCTTCTCTCCATCCAGCCAGGTGGCTCTCTGACCTCACAGTTCTCTGAGCTGTAGGGGGCTTTGTACGTGAAAGTCAGTGCTTACTTCCCTGTGGGCAGGTCACAGGTAAATGAGCCAGGGACCTTAATAAATGTAGGTGTCTTTAAATAGACAAGTAATTCGGGGGATATAAATATAAACAGAACCATACTTGACAATTAGACATGAATGATGAGTGAATGAATCAGCTGAAGGGGGATTTAAGCAGTGGGTCTGTGATCAGAAAGTCTGAATCCCAGTTCTCTCCCTCATTGCTGATGTTTGCTCCATTAGTTAGTCTCTCTGAACTTCAGCTTCTCCATTACACATAGAAATTGAGGATATCTACATGTCAGTTGCCGACTAAGGTCCATTGACTCATTGGAAAAGACTCTGATGCTGGGAGGGATTGGGGGCAGGAGAAGAAGGGGACGACCGAGGATGAGATGGCTGGATGGCATCACTGACTCAATGGACGTGAGTCTGAGTGAACTCCAGAAATTGGTGACGGACAGGGAGGCCTGGAGTGCTGCAGTTCATGGGGTCGCAAAGAGNAAGGTCCGTCTAGTCAAGGCTATGGTTTTTCCAGTAGTCACGTATGGATGTGAGAGTTGGACTATAAAGAAAGCTGAGCACCGAAGAATTGATGCTTTTGAACTGTGGTGTTGGAGAAGACTTTTGAGAGTCCCTTGGACTGCAAGGAGATCCAACCAGTCCATCCCAAATGAGATCAGTCCTGGGTGTTCATTGGAAGGACTGATGCTGAAGCTGAAATTCCAATACTTTGGCCACCTGATGAGAAGACTTGACTCATTGGAAAAGACCCTGATGCTGGGAAAGATTGAGAGCAGGAAGAGAAGGGGACGACAGAGGATGAGATAGTTGGATGGCATCACTGACTCAATGGACATGAGTTTGAGTGGGCTCTGGGAGCTGGTGATTGCCAGGGAGTCCTGGTGTGCTGCAGTTCTTGGGGTCGCAAAGAGTCAGACATGACTGAGCAACTGAACTGAACTGAAATAAATTCCCTTATTCCACACACATACACTTCACACATGTTCATAAGAGGACATGTCTTGAATCATGGGAGTTATGAATTATTTGAGGTTTTCAAGCGTAAATCTTTAACATCAGTGCAGTCACTCTATACAAGACTGTTTATTGCAGTGATATTTGGGTTTAAGGAAAAAATTCATAAGCGCCTTTTAGAAAATAAGGTCAGAAATAAGTATTTTCTTTAGGAATGGAAATCAAGTTTTATTCATCAGAATAGTTGCTAACTAGATTTTGAAAACTAAAGAGAAACTTGAGAAAAAGTGCATTTCACTTTGATAAATATCACAATCTCAAGCTTTTAACATCCAAGGAAAATAATACAAGTGCTAATACATTTGATAGTTCACATCTGAGTTCTCCAATATAAATTTTTAGAATTTTTTATTTCAAATGCCTTTGAAACATTCAGATAATTAAATCTTAAAACAATGGTTAGTGTGAAAACTCATGATTTTTAAATGTTATAGTAACCTTACTAGGCTTACTGCAAAGTCTGTCTTGAAGGTATTATTCAAACATAAAAGTTTAATTTATCTGAATGGGGTCAAGAGGAACAATTTATCCAATCGTCTTTCTGCAGCAGTCTTTCCTAATAAGGTGATTCCTGAGAGTTAGATTTCTAAAAATCCAAACATCTCACAATTTTTACGGTAACTCCCCCCTACTTCCATGTCTGGAGAAAATAAAAACAGGGGGTTAGCTAAATAAATCATGGTATATCTGGCAGGTAGAAAGACTATGGAGCTGTCAAAAGCAAGATAGAAGTGTATTTACCAGTCTGGAAAGATGTGTGTGAGTCAGTAAGTTAAAAAAAAAAAGAAAAAGTAAGTTGTAGAATGATTTTAAGTGTGATATAGGTCCAATCCTTGTTATAAAAATTCCTGTGTGCACACCTAATTTCGTCGTCAAGAAAAAGGTCTACAAGGATTCACGTTCAACTATTAACAGTGCTTATCCTATAGGAGCAGAACTGAGGAAGAGAAGCACTTTCACGTGTTTGGTTTTTTTTTTGCTTCTGTTGAGATGCAGTGGAGCTCAATGGTTAAAGTTCAGGCAGCTTAGATTTGAATCCAAATTCTGCTGTCTACTATTTTCACAATCCTGGGCAAGTTATTTAACCTCTCTGGCCTCAGAGGCCTCATCTGTAAAACGGGGTGGTAACAGTACCTACTTCAAGGCACGATATGGTGATTAAACAAGGTAATACATGTAAAATGCTAAGAAGCTGTACCTGTCACATAGTCCATGCTATTATTTTATTGAAAAACACTGTCTTTACAGTGAACAAATATTAATGTGAAATCCCAGCCAGTGAGCCCAACTCTACACAAACTATATAAAATACTATATATGAAAGGAGGTGTGACAGAAATAAAAAGCTCCCTAGGCAATTCTGACAGTCAGCCAAGCTTGCAAACTACTGACTCAAAACCAACTGGGTTCCAGTTGCGGAACACAGGAGCTTTCTGGAAGCGGAAAAAGACCATAAAAGACCAGAAAATAGTAGGTCTTAAAGCCCTGGTGGGAAGCCCTGGCTGAAGCTGACTCTGGGGTGAGGGCAGGGTGTGGGCCTGGCATCTTGTTCTGGCTTGTGTGCGGGGAGCCCACAAGTAGCTGTCTTCTCTCCCTGCCTGAAGCTACAACAAGATGGGGCTTGTTGGGAGGAGGCAGGCGGCCTTAAGCAAGACATCCAGGATGGCAACTGAGCCCTCCAGCCCTGCCCTCTATCTGACCAACCACGTCCAGGGCTAGCCATGGAGGTGCTTCCCACACAGGGGAGTTAGGGCCTCAAGGCCGAGGAGCTGGGACCAGAGCACCTGCCTGAGGCCCAGAAGCCTGGTCTCCCTCGCCTGCGCTCAGACGGACGCCATCAGGTGTGTCCTTTGACAAGAGCCTGAACGACTTCTGAATGGACCTGAACTGGGGAGGGTGGAAGACAGTTCCAGTGGGGAATATAGTAGTTTCCAAACTTGGGGGAGGAATCTTCTCAGAAAAACCCACAGGCATACAATTAATTCCAGGGAAAGCAGAGAGTTCTTAAAGTTAACGTGAGACCCTGAGTTCTGACCTCCCTGCTGGGCAAGATCAACCTGTCTCTAGTCTCCAGCCCAGGTTTGAGCCTTCTTGCTAAGGGAGACGCAGTTTCAAGCTGATCCCAAGTGCTCTCAAGCAAGGAAGAGTGAGGTTACTGAGACTGAGGAGGAAGAAGAAAGCCTGGGCTCATGCCTCCCTGGCCCCATTCCCAGTCTAGCCCCTGGGACACTCAGAGTCCAGAGGGAGGGCCGCTCTCTCCTCCTCCTAGGGTTCCATGTGGCCCAGAGGCTCTGAGAGCGGGAAGCAGCCCCCAGCCCTCCCGCCTCCTAGCTGTGTGGCCCTGGCTCTGAGCCCTCTCCTCGGATGGCAGTGACAGAGCCGCAGCTGTGAGCTCAAAGACGGGGTAAAGGGAGGAAGAAAAGTGTTCACTGGGCTATTCTCCCCAGGAGAAGGTGTTTTGGTTCACTGAGCAAACAGCAGGACCATCGGACCCCCAAGTTCATCAGGACCCTGGCAGCCATAGCCTGGAGGGATTTTGGTCAACCTGAGGAATTTGCAGGCTACTGATGTTCTAGGAGACCCACAACCTCATGGGTGCCCAAATTTGGCTAGGAGAGCAGGGTGGGTGCTGGATATCAAGCTCCCCCACTCAGAGCAGGGTTGGGGGAGGTCCTTGATGCTGGGAGCAGGTGAATATGGGGGTGAGGAGAGGGAGGAGATGAACCACCAGAACTGACAGTGAGAGCACTGTCTGCTGTGGGGCCTGGTATCTGGGCGCTCCCTATTCCCCCACATCCGAAAAGGGAGGCTGGGGGCCTGGATGGAACTGTCCCCTCCGCAGCCCCTCCCCCACCACTCCAGATCCTGGTGATTAACAGAGGCCTGCCTGTGGAGGGAACAGGAATTCAGAGGTCTCGGGTCAGATGTTAACCATTTCCAATCCTCCCCAATGTGGCTAAGGCCAGAGGACTCACAACCCTGACTCCCAAGTACCTCACATGAATCCAACCTGCTTCAAGTTCTGACTCCACAATCTACTGGCTGGGTGACCTTGGAGGAGTTACAAAGTCACAAGCCCAGATTTCCTATCCAGTGAAATGGGGCCAATTCCGCTCCCCTCATGGGGCTTTCAGGGGGATTAAAGAGGCTTATTACATAAAGTACGGAGTGTAGTTTCTGGAACTCAGTAAGCGCTCCAGTAAATGGTATTTAGTTTTTTTTTTTCTGATTTGTTTTGTTTGAAAGCCCTTCCGTGCCGGCCGTGCTGCTCAGTAATGCCAGCTAACTAAATGAAATGAGGGGGAAGATTCAGCTGAGGCTGACCACATCTTCAGGTCTGGGAAAAGTCAGGAGTCGAGAAGGGATGGTGGAGGTGGGCCCAGGGTCCTGGATCCAGAGGAGACTTACGAGACACGGGCCTCCATGAGGGCACACCTGGAACTCCAGCCACATCTCCTGCCTTTCCCAAACACCATGCTGCCTCTCCCACGGGGGATGAAGTTCTGGGCTGGACTGGATCCTCCTACTTCGCTTTTGTTCTCCACATCTTACACTCCATGGTCCAGCCAGACTAAATGCGTTTAAGTTCCTGGACTCCATATGCTGTTACCTTGGCAGGAACACTCCCTGCCACTCCTCATGTCCCTGCCTTGGACATCACTTCCTCCAGGTGCACTCCACCTCCAGGAGCACATCAGCAGCCTTTCATATGTGACTCTATATTTTTCTCCCTTGATTACATATGTATATAAAAAATTTATTTTGTCCATCTCCCCCACTAGTAGGTGGAAGGGCCTGCAAAGCCACTAAGGTATACCTGGCACCTAGACTAGAGCTTCACACTTGGTAGGTGCGCAATAGATATTTGCTGAATGAAGGAGTCACTATTAAAATTGCCTGGTGACTGATCTGCTTCCTCCTGCAGTTAGGGAGTTCACTGAGGTGAAGGAGCTATGGGCTTTGCTTGCCTGTGAAATCTGAACACTCAGCAGGTACTCAGGCGTTTGCTGGCAGCATAACAACCAGTCAGTTGGCCTTGAGTCTCAGACACCTCACTGCCTCTGTGACGAGGGAGGAGCTGGACTCGACCACCTCGGCCACATGAGAAGGCTGCCACCACCCACACGCTAGTCAGGACAGACATCTCCACCTAGAAAAACATTCTCACCTCAGAAATTCAGGGCCCTTTCCAGATTCCCCTTCTACTTTGGGGGAGCATGACAAGCATGAGCCCAAGGAGAAATAAAGGAAAGGATTTCTCCCTCAATACAAAGGATGTGATCAGGTATTTAATAAAGAACTGCTGTCTCTTAGCACAGGCCAGGTGGGAAGCAGGAACTCAGAGGGGATGGGTCTGGGAAGGAGACAGTTGGGAGAATGGGATGGTAGATAAAACCCAGAAGAGGCTCAGCAACTTCAAATCACAGAAAAGCTGACATCTCAGTACTCGGCAACTGTGCTGAGATCCCAGGTAATCCTCAGTCAACCTGGCAATTAACCTCCCAGGTATGTACCTAACCAACCCGCCTCTACAGTTTCACTTGAACAATGGGGTTCGTGCAGCACTAGCTGTAATAGCCAAAAAAATGGAAACGTCTCAGATATCCATCAACAGCAGGAGTGTGGATGGTCCCATGACGAATACTATGGAGGAATGACAGTCTACCACAACCACATTCAGAACTATGCGAGAATCCCGAATGTGCAATGAAAGAAGCCAGATCCAAGAGGATATTCAGTTCAAATATAGGCGAATCAATCCATGGTATTTGAAGTCCTGATAGTGGTTTTCTTGGGAAGGGTAGAGATGGGGAGGGAAGTGGCATCTGAGGTGCTGATAATGCTGTTTCTTAATGTGTGTTCTATAGGGACATGGGTGTTTTAAGTATGATGTTCAGTTACAGTGGTTCTTTGAATGGAGATGGTTCAGCCTCAGGACAGAGGACTCCACCGCTTTGGGGAAAGAGGCCCTTCTCTCCCTCCTCCTCCTCCTCCATCATCCTCCAAACGCTCTGCAGAGCTATGGTTTCCTAGAAACTCAAGCTAGTGGTAGGCCATGCCTTCCTCATCCAGCAGGGAGGTGAGGGCACCCTGCACGGGTAACCTAGGAACAGAGTGCCGTGTGAAGAGGTGGGAAAGGAGACTAGAGCTTTGAGACCTGCTCCCCAGGCACCAGCTAACGGTGATGAACGTCAGGCTTTGGCAACCAACCCTACTTGGCTGCTGAGCCAGGAAGGCAAGCCAGGTGGGCTAGAAGCCCCAGTTCCCAACTATTCATTCCACAGAGGCAGATTTATTGGACACCACGGAATCCCCTTGGGTGTAAACCCCGGCCTTACTGCTGACTTCCCTGGAGACCTCTTGCCAAGTGTCTTACCCTCATTTTACAGCTGAGGGGGAGATATCACCACCTTTATGGTAAGGTACTTATAAGCATAAAAAATAACTAATCTAAGACAGTCAGCTCCTCCACGGCAGGGTCTTAGTTTTGTTCATTTTTTTAGCCATAGTTCAGGAGTAGTGCCTGATACACGCAGCTGTTAAATACATGTTTACTGAAAAAATAACATGTAAATAGAGGGCCTAGCCCATAATGGCAGCCCCAAAACAAAAGGCGATTTTTATACAAGTTGAAATAAGCAAAACCATCTTGAGGTTAACTCCTGCTCAGTCAGATTTATTACTGAACTTTGAAGTTTCCTACCAGAGCTAATGAGGATTAGCTTTAATCTTACCCAATGCTGACTAAGGGTGAGTTGAACCTGTGCAAGGGCCATAATGAAGTACTGGATGTCTTTTACTGTAATTAAGCTGCTTCTCTCAACCATTCACCATGAAGGATGTATAGACCACTTGAAGTCACTCACTTTTAATCACTGCACCAATACCACACAACCTCCTTCTTCCCACATCACCTTTGTCTTTGCTTTTAGACCACACTCGAAGGAAGGCAGACTCCAGACTGTGGGGTTGGGGCAGGGGAATATTCCTGCTCTACCTCCTTCCAGATTAACCTCTCACTCTTGGTCTCTGTAAGCCTGGCTTCATCTGACCCAAGCCCCCATCATTAGGACACTTAAGAGACTGCATTCAAGCTGGTTTCCTCTGCAGGTATGTCTCTAGAAAACTATGATGAAAAGGAATAAATGATTAAGTCTTCTTGAGGTAGAAGGCTACTGCTGGTGGGATTTGGTGTTCCAACATTGCACTTCTTTATTTCATCCACCTCCCACTTTCTGGTGGTTAAAAAAAAAAGAAAAAACATTCCAGGAAACTTGGGAGTCAGAAACCTCCATTCAAGACCCATTGAGTCACTGCAGAGATGACTTTAGTGAAGTCACAACCACTGAGGTTTCATCTGTAAAATGGGCAGAACTTCACAAGATTGTCATAACTTTTGCAAATACCTCCTGTGACCTATAAGTACCAGGTCCTGGGCATAGGCCTAGAAGTGAAAGTCATATCTGTGACCCCCAAGGAAGCTCATGAGTTTAGCCTAGGGAATTGAATCCATTAAGCTTTTCCTATGTTTCTCCACCTCTAAAACCTCCAGCAGGATTGAGATACAGTTTCTGAAGTCCCAGCTCTGGGATTAAGAGCTCAAGTTGTTTAAATGTACCTCACCAGCTTCAAGAGAATGTCAGGAGGATAAAGCAAGCTCAGAGTTGTGCAAATGCTTTGAAGAGGAAAAGTGCACATACAAACAAGGTATTAATTATATCAGATAATGTCTTTGAGCTCAACCTCATAGACACCTGCGAAGTTCATAACCCGGGGGCAAACAACAGGGGCAATTGTTCCTTGGCTATAGGGAAACTGTTGTCTGCTTGGCCAAACTTTGTATGTACCCTCAGGACAACCCTTTAAACATGGCTGGAGCTAGGCTGGGGCTCCCATGTATTGAGGATAGGGAGCTGGTATGGAGGAAGGGAGGTAGAAAAGGTATCAGGTGTTGAGGACTAAGAGGAGAAATATCACTATTTTTTGCTGCAGAGTCCCAACTTATTGGACAAATTGGGCCCAGGAATTTGCTTTTACTTAAAAAGAAGGCAGCATCCCATTTCATGGAAAGACTCCTCTAAGAACTCGGCACGTTGCAGGGAGCTCTGCTCAAGGTTAGCCAAGCACATTAACCCACCTTTTGTTTTATAACCCAGGTGTGCTCCTGGCCTGAACCCACCATTTTTACAACCATAAACCAGACATCCGAGAAAGCAGAATTTTCTCAAAAGGTTTAACATGACTGACGTCACTGAGAAGCAAGCACTTGGCAAACGGACCATGAAATCAAAACCCTGATCACCACTTTTCCACAACAACCTCAAGCTTAGTGAAGTGACAGTTAATCTGACATTTCTTCCTTAAGAAAGATAAGGTGCAGACTACAGTCAAAGCCACAGCCTGCCCTCCCAGAGTGTAGCTGGAGAACTTGACAGTGAGGGGGAGGGGGTACAGATTTGGCAGAAGTCTGGTTAGCAATAAAGCTTCCTCAGGGAGCCGGAATTGGATTTGGGGCCCTGCCCAAGTTAACATTTTTACAGGTTGGCTGAGCTGCAGTTTGTTAGCCAGTCAGTAATAAACTCATGTGCAAGAATTTAAAGTTTATGAGGCATGGCCTCTTAATGCTTCTCCTCAGCTTCCTGCAGCCAAGAGTTTAAGGAGCTTGGCCTAGCCTGGGTGTTAATTGTTTTGTCAATCTGCAGAGTTATTTGGGGGGGAAAAGAAGGAAAAAAGGCTTCCACAGACTGTAGGCACCCAATCCTCTTTTGAGGAGACAAAGGCGAGCCTTTCTATCCCCCAGCCATCCCCACATTCAAGCTCTGGGAATCCGTACCTGGGGTGAAGGGTAGGCTGATGTGGGAATCAGAAAAATGCTAGGTGGCACAGGTTTTTAAATTGCTTAAAAAATTTTAACTGTAGATCCCCTATCCAGAAAAATCCACACAGAAACTCTTAAACAACTTCACAGGTTTAGGATCCTCTAGGCCCCACCCAAGGACTGGGATACACTTGTTTAAGAAGTTGGGTTTGAGCGGTTGGGGGAGCCCCCATTGTCTTAGATGGAGGGAAAGAGGCCACCATCTGCCCCTCAGCTGCCTGAGTCTCATAACACAGTGGTTCTGTTCATCAAAGTACCCGCCCTCCACCTCAAGTTTGGTGGGGGGGGGGGGGG
>SJYV01047380.1:1885836-1904483 GCA_006410875.1 Neotragus pygmaeus | reverse complement strand
GGGGGGGGGGGGGGGGCGGGGGCGCGCAAGTAATTGTGAGATCAAAAATGAGCTTTGATTCCCCATCCGCCTACATATGGAGACTTTCCGGCTTCTGGATCTCCACTCCCTTAAGTATTCTAACATTCCAGTCCCGAGACACTGGGGGTCGGGGGTGTCCCCAGGGTGTAATGGCCCCAGTTCAGGTGTGCCAGGCCCAGTTTCCAGGCGGGCTGCAGGGGCGCAGGCCCTCCGGGAAGGGCAGGGTTAAGAGTGCATTCCAGCCGCCGGGGGAGAAGGGGGGCGGCGGAGGGAGCGCGAAGAAGAGAAACAGACCGGGTCTGTCTGTCGGAGACACAAAGCACGGTACACAAAGGGGGCCCTCGAGGGGCGAAGGGGGCTGCCCGGGGCACGGCTCATCCCCACACCTGCGCGGGGGCTGGGGAGGAATGTGGACGGCGCATTCCTCCACTGGGGCCAGCAGGGGAGGGCTTCCCACGTCCGGGCGGGGAGAGTGGCCCAGGCGCCCCGCACCCTGAAGGAGGGGGTCCAGGTAAGCCGCCGCAGAGGGACGCGGAGGGGCTGGACGTCAGAGGGCTCTACGCTCTCCAGCCTTTCCCTTCGGCAGCCCACCCCTCTTCAAGTCCCCGGGATGCTGCCTGCGCCTCCCCCACACCTGAGGCGGCGCCAGGAGTCCCCGCGGCAGCCTGGACAGCCGCGTGCTGCCCCCGCCCCGCAGCTCCACAGGCGGGCCCCGGGCTGGGGGCCCTTACCTTTCCCCAGCGCCTGGCCCGGCTCCAGCTCCGCGCCTCGCGCCTCCAAGGTCACTTCAGCTTCCGCGAAGCCTGCCCGGCACGGTTCCGAGGCCGCGCGCGGCAGCCAGGAAACCTGCGCCTGCGGGAAGGAGGGAAAGAGGGAGGCTGGGTCAAAGGCGTGCCCGGCCCTGCAAACCCATCCCGCGGAGTCCTCGCAGGCTGTCCCGGACAGCCCTGGCCCCCGGAGCCCAGCCCCGCGCTCTCCCCGACGCCGCCGCCGCGCGCGGACCCCGCCCGCCACCCTCCGAGGAGCGCTGCGGCCGGGGTCAGGGCGAGGCAATGGAGTACCTGGAGCAGGAGGAAGAAGCGGAGGAGGAGGGACGCGAGAGGCCCACCACGGAGCCCCATGGCTGGAGAGAGAGGGGTGTAAAGCTGCCCAACAGCGGGCTGGTGCTCCGCTAAGCTCAGCGTGAGCCTTCGAGAACCGCGGCCCGCGGGAGCCGGAGGGAGGGGGCCAGGTGAGCGCAGGTAGGTGCTGATTGGTCCAGCGCCGAAAGATCCCGCCCTCTCGCAGGTGGGGCCGTGGTTGGCGCGGTGGAGGCACCCAAGACCCCCACCCCCCCACCTCTTGCGTGCACACACACACACACATACACACACACACAGCGTCTTTTCCCGTTCCCTCCTGCGTTCTCTTGGCTTTTCTGGAATTCCTCCCGGCAGGGACCCAGGCTGTCTTGCAGCTTCTGAGTTCGAGAGGGGAAAAATCCCAACCCACCCCCTCCTCAGCCCTCTCAGCACGCGAAGAAAAAGGTTTCTGTGCCTTGCGGCTAGTGGGAAAAAGAAGTGGAGATGCATCTGAACCCGACTGGAAACAGAGGGGCCGCGTTCATGCTTCCCTGAGGCGCTCTGTTATCCAAAGCTTTGATGGAGACCGGGTGTGTCCGCCCCACACCCGGCGACAGCGGGGGCGCGCGGGGGGTGGTACCTCCTGCCTCTTTCCAACCTCCCACGTCACCCTGCTCCCGGGTCTCCAGGGTTTAAAACTGGCAGTGAGGTCACCAGGGACCGCGTTACAAAATCTGCTACAACTCACGGAAGACTCATTACTTCCCTGGCACACCCGAACAAATGGAGGCTGGGAGAGAAGATCCCAGAGTTCGAAGCCGTGGTGACACCAAAAGGTGCGAGGAAGAGATGGTTGTTAACCCCATCATCTCAGGCAACCTCCCCACCCCCCACGTCAGATATATAATTAACAATTTCTCAACTTGTGAAAACGCAACTAAAGGCATTTTTTAAATCGCGACTGTTTTTATTGGTCTGCAGTACTGAGTATAATCTAAGTGAAAAGTGCTGGCTGCACGGAGCAGCCTTTCTGTGAACCTCCCTTCAAAACAGCTCTTCTGCATCCTTCCCGGGAGCAGACGGCGGAGCTGGGCGGGATTCGTCTCTCTACCGCACACCCAAAGTGCCCTCCCCCTGGCGACACGCAAATGGGCCATGGACCCTGAAACGGTCCTGACTCAGTCGCTCCGCAGTGCACGCCGTCTCCGCACCGAGCTGAGCTTTCCCGGCCAGTCCCAGCCTCTTGTTCCCGGAGGCCTTCCCACTTTCCTTAGCTGTCTTGAGAATTTCAGGCTGACTCCTCATCCCTTTTCTCCATCTCACATTCAGAGGTTTGAGGAAGAGAGACTGGAGTCTCTAAGTATAGATTTTTTTATTTTTATTTTTTTGGCCCTCAAAGGCTAATCTGGAAGGCTGCCTGTCTTTACCACCAAGCCTGCAGCGAAGAGGAGGTCGGTTTGCGCTATGACAGTGGGAGTTCTCTTTCAAAACGATCTTTGGCTCCAGGGGCGCACCGTCTGCGCTTAAGCCGGGATTCCACCATTTACTAGCGCGGTGGCTTCAGGGTAATGAAATAACACCTCTGAGCCTCAGTTTTGCAAGCCCCCCTGAAGCGACTTAGCAGCAGCAGCAGTGGGGCTATTGTGCTAACTGCTCTCTAAAGTACTAGGATTGAATGAATTAATGCAAATAGAAGAGGATTAAGTTAATTAACAAGTTTAAAACGCTAAACTCAGCACTTGGCATACAGCAAATGCTCAAATGTTGTCTGATATAGCTTTAGGATCCAGCTCACTGGTCCCCTTTCTTTGCCTCACGAGCCGTTTATCTCTGTAGTACCCTCAAGTTCCCCAAACTAAGATGGTAGAGCGAGAAATTGCATCTGGTATCAGGGGAGCGCTCGGTTATCCGGCCTGTGGTCCCGGCAGCTGGTGCTTGGTGAGGGACCACGCGCGGTTAAAACCCAAATCCATTTGCTGAGCACCAGCCCCCCTTGCCTCGCCCCTCTCTCTCCCGTAGGGGTCGCTTTCCGTGCCCGAGGGGAGGTTAGATACCTGAGCAGAGGCTTTGCCAGGCGGCGCCGGCCCGAGACTGTACCCGGGGGGCCTCGCCTACCCCCGCCTCGCAGGTTTCCCCGCGCCCGCCCGGAACCAGATGAAGCCATTAGGCGGACAGTTAAACACCAACGAGCGTCGGGATACAGGCCCTAATTAAGTAAACACCCGACTGGAGGGCTGTTGAGCGCGCTCATTTCCGTCTCCTTCCAGAGCACTCAGCATTCTGGGCGGGGGAGAAGGAGGGGAGCGGGAAAGCTGAGAGTCAGCTCTTCTGCCTGCACCATGGACCACACTGCTGGCTTCCCTGTAGCTCCCCTAGCCGTCCGTTCGTTCATTCATTCAATTAGGAGATACTTGCTGACGGCCTGCTGTGTGCCAAGCACTGGAGATACAACAGTGAATAAAACAAACACACCTGCAAACTTGGAGCTTCCATTCCAGATTGTGAGGAAAATAAGTATAAATATATAGAAAGGAAAATAATATACTTATAAGGAAAATAAGTAAATATATAGCATGTTAGTCAATATGTGCTATGCAGTAAAGAACAGAATGGGAAGTGCCAATTCACGGGACAGAGGCAGAGTTGAAAACTATGAAGGTTGTGATCCGGAAGGTGGTTTTAGGTCAGGATCTAGCAGGAGACAGAATCCAGCTACATGTTGACTGAAGGCTTAGTGAAGGGACTAGAGGAATGGGCAGGGTTCAGGGGTGTTGAAGGTCCGGAGATAGCAGCAGCAGACAGGCAGCTACGACTTGGAGGGCTGGATGGCAAAGGGAGGAAATGCTGTCACTGGGAGTCGGGGGTTGGGGCGGGGGAAGCTGGAGTGTGGAGGACCACCCCTCTCAAGTGGAGCTGCGGTCTGGGAGGCACAGGACACTTGCTCAGAGCAGAGCAGGGATGTGTGTGGGGGGGAAACAACCCAAAGTGTCTCTCCTTTCACCTTTCATCTTCTGACATTGCCTCCCATGGACCAAACCGACGCAGAAGCCTGAGGGCAAGAAAGCCAGAGAAAGGCAGAAAATGGAGAAGAGGCTGACAAGCAACGGGGAAAGCCCAGAATCCTCCTTGAGAAATACAAACTTTAAGGCAGTGGGGTGCAAATTATACTAGGATAGCTGAAGTATGAGCATTGAACAAATTAATACATACAGATGAGAATTAATTTTTTTAAAATGCTAAGTTCAGCACTTGGCACAGAGCAAGTGCCCAGATATTGCTTAGTAGTATTTCCAAGCAGAGAAAATAAGGTGAAAGGACCTGAGGAAGGAGATTACTTTGGACAGGGTTAAAGAAAAAAAAAAAAAAAAAAAAAAAACACCAGTGTGGCTGGAATGGAGTGAGCTAGTAGGAAATGAGTCAGATTTGGGAGGGGATGAGGAGCAAATCTTGTAGAGCCTCCTAGGCTGTTGTAAGAATTTTAGCTTTTCTCTGAGAAGGAAAGGAGGAAGGCCCAGGAGGGTGTGAGCGGAAGAGAGGTATTGAAAAGACTATAGGACATGAGGGCAGAAGTAGTGAAGTCACATGGGATTCCACTGCAGTCAGTCAGGCAAAAACTGAAATGTCCTGGTTCAGGGTGCTCCTTGTGGAAAGGGTAAAAAATGATCAGATTCTTAAAAATTAATTAATTTTTAATTGAAGGATAATTGCTTTACAGAATTCTGTTGTTTACTGTCTTTTAAAAAAAGAAAAAGAAGAAAACAAAATAAAAAGTACTGGTGAAGAAGTGAAGAAACTGAAACATTTGTGCCCTGTCGTAGGAATGCAAAATGGTAGAACCCACCATGAAAAATAGTTAAGCAGTTACTGAAAAAAATTAAAAATTGAATTACTGGGACTTCCCTGGTGGTCCAGTGGCTAAGATGCTGCACTTTCAATTCAGGGGGCTTGGGTTTGATCCCTGATCATGGAACTAGATCCCATGTTACACATCACAACTAAGACCCGGCACAGGCAAATAAAAACATAAATATTTTAAAAACACAACTGCTGTATGATCAAGCAATTCAATGTCTAGCTGCTACTGCTTAGTTGCTTCAGTCATGTCCAACTCTGTGCTACCCTATGGACTGTAGCCCACCAGGCTCCTCTCTGTCCGTGAAATTCTGCAGGCAAGATTACTGGAGTAGGTTGCCATGACCTGTTCCAGGAGATCTTCCCAACCGGGATTGAACCAGGGTCTCCTGCATTGCAGGTGGATTCTTTACCAGTCATTCACTAGGGAAGCCCTTCCACGTCTAGGTATAACCCCAAAAGAATTGAGTGCAGGGACTGTAACAGATATTTGTACATCCATGTTCATAGCAGCATTAGTTACAACAGTCAAGAGGCAGAAGCGACCCAAGTGTCCATCAACAGATGAATGGGCAAACAAAATGCTTAACAGGTACAGAGTTTCAGCTTTGCAAGATGGAAAGAGTCCTGTGGATGGATGATAGTGATGAATACCCAAAAACATGAATGTATTTAATGCCAATGAACTTATGTTATGTGTAGATTACCACAATTTTCAAAAGTTACTTTAAAAAAAGTGATCAAACTCTGCATGTATCTTGAAGGTATTGCCAACGAGACTGGCTAAAGGATTGGATGGGGGTGTGAGACAGAGCAGGTAAAGGATGACTCCCAGGTCTGGGGCCTGAGCAACCAGCAGGATGCCAATGCCATTTCCTGAGATGGGTAAGGCATGTGTAGTGGACACTGTCAGGGTGCTGCCAGGTCCCCTGGGATCTCTCTGATGGCTTCTGAATGCCCCCCGTTTGGCTTCTGTGTGCTGATGCTCCCAAGAGCCTGCACATGTGAAGAGCTAGAGGCTTGCCCTTTAGTAACTGGGATCCCTTTTCCTTTGCAAGGAAGTGCCCAGTTCACTTTCCCAGCCCTTAGCCAATAACCAACTGGTGCTGAAGTGTGGAAGCTGAGCGCCCCCACCCTTAAACTCCCCTAAACACTGGTGACTTACATCCAGCGTTCGTTCCCCTGATGGATCAGGATAAAGCTACTCTCCAGGGGCTTGGTCTGAAATCACATCCTTATTTGGCTTCTTGCCCTCTTTATCCTGTTCCTCCACTCCTTCACCAGTTCCTCCTGGGAGCCCTTCCATTTTTAATAAGTCCTTCAGGGTTGGCTTTTTGGAATCTCATTGTAGGCAGAGAAAGTTCGGGACTGGGGGAAGATCAGGACTTCAGATTGGGGCATGTTTAGAGTTGCCCAGTGGTGGCATGTTGAGGAGGCTTGTGGTGGGAGACACAGGTCCAGGGGAGATATCTGGCCCAGGATATACCTTTGTCACAATGAAAAAGCATCAATTTGTAGAGAAAGACTTGCCCAAGTGGAACCCTGAAGATGGAGCTTCCCATCTTGGCCAGAGCACAGCCTTCTTCAACACAGATACTTGCTCTGTCCCTGACGTCCTCCACCCAGACACAGCTGAGATTCTCACTCATTTTGCTCTTTCATAAAGAAGTACACTTTCCCTGTGTTTCTTGTCTGCATTTCACATTTAAAGACATGCTACATGCTACTTACTGCCTTGTGGGATCTCTGGCATTATTCCTTTCCTTTACTCAGACACTATTCTTCTGCCTCACTGTCCACTATCTCTTTCCCCCTCCTTGAAAGCTCCTGAGGTCAGGGATCAGGACACTCAGAATATCACTTCTGTAGATTTCCCCATAGCACACTACAAGCCAACAGCCTGTGGCATTTAAGTTAGGGTTGGAAGGCATACATCTGAATCTTGCCTCTGAAAACGACTGTTTGGGTGATCTGGGGTAAGCTGTTTAATCTCTCGAAGTCCTCTGGAATGAGTAATTCCTACTTGGTGGGTGATGGTGAGAATTATCGCAAACTGAACTGACCTTCCCCTGCAAACCTGCCCCTCCCACAATCTTTCCATCTCAGCAATTGCATCCTTCCAGTGGCTCAGCATGAGCTGTCTTTCAGGTTCTGACTCATCTTCTATCACTTGTTCACTCTGCTTTTCCAGTGCTGGCCTCCCTGTGGTTCTCTGAACACACCAAGCACGGGCCTTTGCACGGTGCTTCTCTCTGCCTGGATCACCCTCCCCTAGATGTGCACCTGCCTCTCTCCCTCACCCCTTCAGGCCCCTCAGAGAAGCCTTCCCTGACCTCTCTGCATAGAGAGCTCTCTCCCATTATCCTCCTCCCTTTTTACCCTGCTTTATTATTTTTTTCATAGCACTTACCACACCCTAATCTATAGGGTGTGATAATCTATTAGTACATATATAATTTTTTAAAGAGGTAACAGTAATGATTAAGAACAAGGACTCTGGAGTGATGCTATCTGGCTTTGAATCATTAATTCAGCTCTTCTGAGTTGTGAGACCTTGGCCAAGTGACTCTCGACTCCCTTGTGCCTCAGTACCCTCATTTGTAAAATGGGATAAACAAAATAATACCTTCCTCACAGATTATGAGTTAATATTTGTAAAGCAAGTTGGAAGACAGTAAATGTAAGAATTCATTATACTGTATTGATTGCCACTCTCCCCTCACTTAGTGTATCCTCCCGAGGCAGGGATTTTTGTATTTGTTCATTGCTGTACCTCCAGGACACAGAACAGGCTGGCATAAAACAGATACTAAAATATGTACTGACTGAGTGAAATCAACAAGATAATAACTGTTAGGCATCTGGCAGGGTGCTGGATGCAGAGTAGATGCAAAATCAATGTGGGTTCCCTGACCTGCCTCACAGAGCTGATGTGAAATCCAGTGAGCTAACAGAGGGGAGAGTGTTTTGCAAAGTGTCATACAAATAATACAAGCCATAATAAAATGAACTACTACCATTTCCTGAGCACGCTCTGGATTCAGATGTTAAGTATTTTCATGCATTATCTCATTCTCATCCTCCCAACTCTACACACTATTTCATATTACATATTCCCTGTTCACAGCTGGGGGGTGGGGAACTGAGGTGAAAACCCTTGCCCAGGGCCACACAGCTAGGACAGAGGCAAAGCCATGGTGCAGTCCAGTTCTGTCTCACTCTAAAACTCATTGCCTGAATCACTTGCCAACCTGCTATCCATCAATGTTTGCTGAAAGAATAAATCTGTGGAGCAGGTCTTTGGTATATTAGGAAGAATCCCACGATATCCGATCTTTTCTCTTAAGAACCTCTTAAAATAAACATATTTGCCTCCGGTCCAAGGTTAAATTCTGAGTCCTCCAAGAAATATTTAGAAGGAGCTTTTCTGCCCATTTTTGGTAGCAAAATTCCCAGAGCTCCACTCCCACATAGCACACTTACAGGGATATGTCCCAAAGACAAGCGGGTGTTCTGCAGTCTTTTCTAGGAAGTATCCTTAAAATCGGGTGAGGTCCTATTTCCTGCTCTTCCCCTCCCCGTCCAGTGCCCCGTACAAATGCTTCCACAGTCTTACTTCTTTGGGTCTCTTCTGGAGCTTTCTGGTACCCTCTGTTCTCCCTAGTGATATCTCTGGCCAGCTTCCCCACTTATCACTTCTGAATCCTTAAAGGTGCTGAGGCAGCTGATGCCCAGCCAGAAACCTGATCCACATTCCTTCCCTTTCGCTGAATCTCTGGCAGGGCTCTGCTGCCTTCGGCACTGGTGAATGATCGTCAAGACCTGAGCTGTCAGTTTCCAGAAATCAGAGGCCAAGCATTTATGTATATGTGTACACTGAAGGCATGGAATTGATTAATCAATAAGCACTCATGAAGCCCTGAATCTCTATGGTTGGCTAAGGTCTAGAGACTTCAAGATCTGTTCGGTTCAGTTCAGTTCAGTTCAGTCACTCAGTTGTGTCCGACTCTGTGCGACCCCATGGACTGCAGCACGCCAGGCCTCCCTGTCCAGCACCAACTCCCGGAGTTTACTCAAACTCAAGTCCATCAAGTTGGTGATGCCATCCAACCATCTCATTCTTTGTCGTCCCCTTCGCCTTCCGCCTTCAATCTTTCCCAGCATCAGGGTCTTTTCCAAGGAGTCAGTTCTTTACATCAGGTGGCCAAAGTANAGTTTACTCAAACTCAAGTCCATCAAGTTGGTGATGCCATCCAACCATCTCATTCTTTGTCGTCCCCTTCGCCTTCCGCCTTCAATCTTTCCCAGCATCAGGGTCTTTTCCAAGGAGTCAGTTCTTTACATCAGGTGGCCAAAGTATTGAAGTATTAGAAGGCCCCAAAAGACCTTAGAGAAAATAATAACAACAAGATAATGACAATCTGTTCTTAGAGTCATGCTTCATTCTTCCCTTGAAAGGCAGGGGTGACCTCTGCAGATGGGGTTCCCAGGCTCACATGAGAGATACTGGTTCAGCCAATAGGAGGCACTAGAGGGGGACTGGAGGGCAGGCCAAAGGGAAAAGCCAGGGTATTCCTGCTCCTTCAGCTGTCTTAACATGGCTGTGTCTAAGCTACAGCTACAGTTCCTGCTGTGGGTCCAGGTTTGGCCAGACTCTGGGCTCCAGAAACACCACCATTTCCCTCTCTTCTCCCTGCTAAGGGGTCGAAGACTTCTTGCTGCCTAATCTCTAGGTTGTTTCACTGCCTCCTGTTTGGCTTCTCAGCCTTTCCATCACCTCTGTTCCCTCTGCTTTAAATATGCACAGTGGTTTGTCTTCCTGATTGGACCTTGACTGACAGAATAGTTAAAACTTACCCAGTACTCACACTGCTTGGAGCACAGACACTGCTCCAAATGCATGATGTAAATTAACTTATTTAACTGTCTAAGGAATCAAATGAGAAAATTGAGGCACAGAGAGTTTGACCTACTCTAGTGAGATACCAGATCTGGATGTGTATCAAAAACTAATTGCCCAGGAAGAGGTAGGCTTCCCTGGTGGCTCCTTGCCAATGCAGGAGACACAGGTTCGATCCCTGATCTGAGACGATCCCATATGCCTTGGACACACTAAGCCCGTGCACCACAACTTCTGAGCCTGTGCTCTAGAGCCCAGAGCTGCAACTGCTGAAGCCCGAGCACCTAGAGCCCGTGCTCTGCAACAAGAGAAGCCTCCGCAATGAGAGGCCCACACACCACAACTAGAGCAGCCCCCAGTTGCTGCAACTAGGGAAAAACCTACGTAGCAATGAACACCCAGCACAGCCAAAAATAAATAAATAAATAAATTTAAAAAAAAAACAGAGGAAAGTGATAGATGCCATTTTACCCTACTGAATTGGATTCATCAGTCCATGAGGCCCAGGAATCTGGAGACTTAATAAGCTCCCTAGGAGATTCTGATTACACTAACCCAGCACCCCTCCATGAACTGGTACTCAGGAAACCCTGACCTCATTTGTTGATGAGGACACTAAGATCCAGATCAGTCGTACAGCAAGCTCTGTGGCAGACAAAAACACCGCCAAGGACAGCGCTTTCTGCTACTTCCACTGCCTTCTCCTTCAAGGTTAGATGGCTGGTCCTAAGATTGCACTTGCTCTCCCCGGAGCCATCCGAAGGCACTTCTTATTAGAAATGTTTTGGAAAATTCAGTATACAAACAGATGTGTATGCAGGACTGCTGAGTGGTTAATCAGTATTTGGGAAGAGAAATAGGGAGGTAGTTTAATTCACTTAATCTTTTATTTTCAGTTTTTTCTGAATCACTTCAGGGAGATAGTTAACCCTCCCTTCATTCTATCTTCCCCATTCCGACTAAGACTGTGGTCAGGCCAAGAATCTGTATTTTTCAGCAGGGGCCCAAAGTGATCTGCCAACTAGAAAAATACAGTCAAAATCCAAAATGTTCAGGGACTTCCCTGGTGGTTCAGTGGTTAAGAATCTGCCATGCAATGCAGGGGAAGTGGGTTTAATCCCTGGTTGGGGAACTAAGATCCCACATGCCGCAGAGCAACTAAGCCTAAGCACCACAACTACAGAGCCTCAGCGCTGTAACTACTGGCACTACTGAGTGTGAGCACTGCAACAGAAGACCCTGCATGCTACAACTAAGACCCAATGCAGCAAATAAATACTAAAAAAAAATTTTTAATCCCTAATGTCCAGAATCTGAATGGACTTCTGCAATAGCATCTGTCCCACAGGGCTGAATTGCTACTTTTCCCCCTGTGCCACTGCCATATTCTCAGCACCATCAACAATGCCTGTCATACAGCAGGTACTTAATAAATATTTACTGAATGATATTTTTCTTGCATTTAAAAAATATTTTCTGTACAACTATTCGCTGATCTTCACAATGGACAGAACAGAGTCCTCATTTTATAGAAAATGAAACTGAGTTCAGAGAGATGAGGTGACTTTCCAGACCACACAGTTAATGAAAGGTGTCAGAAGCTCTCTCCATGAAATTCTTTCTTCCCAGCTAATGGTGGTGAGAAGGGACACAGGCAGAAGAATGCAAATATGAACATAGAATGAGTTACCATTCACTGATAGAGGTCAAATTAACTCAGTAAGGATAAGAAGTTCTATCACTTATCACTGTAAAAAGTGATTAGAGATTCAAAGATTCCAGGGGATACACAAGTCCCTTTATCATTGAACTCAACTTTCCTGTCATTAAATTCAAGCAGTCCTCACTTATCTGCTATATTGGTAAAAGTAACCTGACCACCCCCCTTCCTTATGGTTAAATGCTAAGCACTCTATACATCTTATTCCATTCAACCCTGTCAGCTCTCTAACCTGGACCATTGCAGTAGCTTTCCTTGGTTACCCTCCCATCTCTTTTCACCACTACTGTCAGACTGATCATTTACAACTGCCAAGCCTGATCACTTTCCATCTATGATTAAAATCCCAAAATGCCTCTCCACGCTGCTCTGTCAAGGGCCTGTTTGGTCTAGTCTCCACCTACCTTTCCATTCATTACATTCAAGAAATATTTACGATGTGTCAGATGCTATTCTGAGCACTGAGGATGCAACGGTGAATTAAATCGACAAAATCTTTTATTTTCATGGACTCTAATAAAAATGTAGAGAAGTAAACAAACAAGATAATTACAGACTATTGAAAGTGCTAAGAAAGAAAAAAAGCAATAAGATAGCCACTGCTGCTGCTGCTGCTGCTAAGTTGCTTCAGTCATGTCCGACCCCATAGATGGCAGCCCACCAGGCTCCCCCGTCCCTGGGATTCTCCAGGCACTAGGGAAGCTCATTTTTGATAGAATGGTCAAGGTAGACAGTCTGAGGAAGCAGCAGTGAAGCTAAGACCAAGACTGAGAAGTAGTTAGTCATAGAAAAGCTGAGAGAAAGTACTCCAGGTGGAAGGAACAGCATGTGCTAAGGTAGGCAACTGCTAGAAACCAGGAACACAGAAATCAGTGTGGCTGAAGCAGAGTGAGTCTTCAGGGGAAGGGAGATGAGGTTGGAAACAGGTGAGAGTCACAGATCATATAGGGTTCTAGAGCCACGAGTAGTCTGACTTTTACTCCAGAATAAAAAGAAAGCTACTGAAGAATCTTAAGCAGAGGAGGGATATGGCCTGATTCATATTTTATAACAATCCTTTTGGCTGCTGTATGAAAATGAGCATTGGGGCAGGGGGGATGGAAGTAAGAGACAAGAGAGGGGGCTGGTGCTATGTCCAGATGAGAGACAGCGGACCAGTCAAGGACTACTGCCGAGGAGACGAAGGAAAATGGTCAGATTCTCAATAGAGTGTGGGGTAAAAGTCACAAGACTTGGTGATAGACTGATTCTGAGGCTGAAGGAAGGGGGAACCAAGGCCTTCTCTTAGGTTTGGGACTTGGATAGATAATAGTGGAATTATTGGAGAAGAATCAGGTGCTGGAGGAATCAAGAGTTCCATCTGGACCATGAAGTTGGAGGAGCTGTGAGCTAGCTGGGTGCAGACATCGACTTGGTCATGGGCTATTTGTATCTGGTGCTAAGAGGTTAGGCTGGGTCAGATACAAATGTGGGCATCTCCAAACATGATGCTTAAAAGTACTGGATGAGCCCCAAGACACTCTGACATTTGAGGGCTGAGTGGAGGAGGAGGGACTAAGACTAATCAAAGGAAAACCAGAAGATTGAAATCAACAGAAGAAAGATTCAGAAAAGAAGTGGTAGGCTGGGTCAAATGCTGCTGAGAGCCTATGAAGGATGTGGTCAGAGATGTGTCCATTAAATTTAGCTGTTTGAGGTCATTGGGAGAAGAGTTTCATTGGAGAATCAACCCAGAAACCAGGCTGGATTAAATAGGTGAGAAAACAGGTACAGTCTTGACAATTCTTTTCAAATTTTCTTTTAACATGAGTGAGGAAGTAGGGTGTAGCTGCAGGTGTGCATGGAGTCAAGTGAGGGTGGTTGTTGTTTTAAGATTTTTTTATGTGGACCATTTTTAAAGTCTTTACAGAATTTGTTACAATACTGCTTTTTTTTTTTTTTGGGGGGGGGGATGCGAGGCATGTGGGATCTTAGCTCCTCCACCAGGGTTGAACCCACAGCCCCCACATTGGCAGGTGAAGCCTCAACCAATGGACCACCAGGGAGTCCCTGTTGTTATTTTTAATGGAATTTACTAGAGCCATTTTCTCCAAACTTCAGTCATTGAAGAACCCTCTGTTTTGGTCCCATCCTTATACCATGGGTACTCTATACTTAAAATTTTTCTTAAAATCAACTCACTTTTAATTTAAACAAATTTACCTTGAACACCTTTAAGAAGCAATTACTACAGTCCATCAAATGGGAAACCACTATCTCTTGCCATGAACAAAAGGTAACTGATTCGAAAATCAGTACAACGAAAATAAAGCACAATGTCAGTAAACTAAGTGGTTATTATTGCTTGCTGAGGACTGATCCTGGGACCAGCTCTGTTTGAAAAGGGAAATCATGAAGTGTTAGACATTAAAGACATATTGACATCAAAGGGAAACTTTCTCCTCAAAGGACTGAAAGAGAATTGAAAGGAAAATAATTGTTTCTCTGTGTGATTTAAAATCACCTACTATCAGACCTAACCTCTAGGAAACACCTCTTCTTAGAACAATTCCTTTTTTAATTAAGATATAACCTGGACTTAAGTTGAGTGCACAAATTTTAAATGTAGATCTTGATGAATTTTTACATACATATATACCAATCAGTTCACCACTCTGGTAATCACCACTCAGCTCAAGACATAGACTTGTCCAGCAAGGCCAAGGCCAGGCTTAAAGCATAACAGACAAATGCTGTGTCCTTGCGGCATTGACAGTTTGCTCCTCCTGGTACACATTGTACCAGGAGGTGCCTAGTACAGTGCTAGGACATACGTGGTCTGTCTCTTTCTAGCTTATTTATGTATATATATTTTTTCCTGTAAGCATTCTATAGTGAAAGTGAAAGTTGCTTACTCACGTCCAATTCTATGTGACCCCGTGGACTATACAGTCCATGGACTTCTCCAGGCCAGAATACTGGAGTGGGTAGCCTTTCCCTTCTCCAGGGGATCTTCCCAACCCAGGAATAGAACCCAGGTCTCCCGCATTGCAGGCAGATTCTTTACCAGCTGAGCCACAAGGGAAGTCCAAGAGTACTGGAGTGGGTAATTACCCCTTCTCTAGTGGATCTTCCCAACTCAGGAACTGAACCAGGGTTTCCTGCATCAGAGGCAGATTCTTTACCAACTGAACTATGAGGGAAGGCTGCAAGTATTCTATAAAAAATATGTATTATTTGTGAGTTAAACACCAGTCTTATCTGGACTCTAATTTTCCAGAGGGTCTAATCCAGAATCTGAACTCCAATTTGCAAGAGGGTTTAATGTAGAATCTGAACTCTATTTCTAGAGGGTCTAACCTAGAACCTATCAGTCAAAATCTATCAGAGCAACATATAAAACCCAGCCTGAGAAGACAGAAGTGTCCAAACAGAAAGATCCAGGAACAATTCTGTTTGAGACATAAATGATTTCTCTTCCTTCCCCATTTCCACCTGCTCCCCCACTGATCTGTGTTTTTGCTTTCACACCCTCATATACAATAGCTGAGAACACCAAAGCCGATTTGTCTGCTCTCTTCAATAAAATAGTGACAGCAAGACAAGTAAGTCTTTAAAAATTTAAAGAGCCTGATAAGTCCTCCATTCAGCATCTGCCGCAGAAGGAAACGGCCTCTGGCATATGCCTCTTGTGCTCCCCCCTTCCCCAGACGCCTCCTGTCCAAACACCTCTCTCCATGGCTTACCCTCAGCTGTGTGCAGGGGGGTGCTAGGGCCCCTTGCTGGGGGGAGTTGGAGGAAGGGGAACCCCCTTAAATTCAGAGGAGTGAAACTAAGAGTTGTTCTTCAAGCAAGTTAGGGATCAAAGCCTGAGATCTGAAGCTTTGGCAAGAAGACAGCCATCTGCGGGCCTGGGCGGGCCCCAGCTGGGGGGCCCTGGAAAGCAGTGCCAGGTGCTATCCACACCCAGCTAAGCCTGCTTGTGACAAGGCAGGTGTCAGGACTGGCCCCAGAAGGCCACATCCCCGAGCAGATGCTGCAGGAAAGGAAGTATTCAGAACCATTGTGATTAAATTAATACAGGAATTGGGGCAGGGGGTTGGTAGTAAAGAAAGAGGAAGAGGAAAACAGTTACCAAACCAAATTAACCCATGTTGCCATTTTAACTTCTTTGCTTCTAGTGTTTTTTCTATGTATAACTTTTTAAAAAATGATACAACTAGTATTCTTTTAGCATAATAAGGAAGAAGAACATTGTGATTAGAACCAAGATCCTTCTTGATTCCTACTTAGGCATTCCCATCTCCACCTTCAAAGAGGCGAAGACTCTGAAGTGCCTTCCTTTGCACATTTAAAAAATACTTTTATATAAATGTCATAGTTCTATAATTTGCTTTTTCCAGATAATCATATCTTTTTGAGTATTATCCAAGTTGTTATTGTTGTTCAGTCACTCAGCCTTGCCTGACTCTTTGTGACCCCATGGACTGTAGCACGCCAGGCTTCCCTGTCCTTCACCATCTCCCAGAGCTTGCTCAAACTCATGTGCATTGAATCAGTGATGCCATCCAACCATCTCATCCTCTGTCATCCCCTTCTCCTCCTGCTCTCAATCTTTCCCAGCACAGGGTCTTTTCTAGTGAGCTGGCTCTTCGCATCAGGTGGCCAAGGTATATCCAAGTTGATACACATGAAATTTACTCCTTTGTTGCCTTCAGCATGTATAGCATGTATATAGCCCTCATGTTGCTGGTAAGCATACCAACGGCCAACACATAATAGCATTCCTCTCTACCAGAAACTATTCCAAGTATATTATTTCCATACAAATCTTAAAAATATGGAACGTTTCATGAATTTGCATGTCATCCTTGTGCAGGGGCCATGCTAATCTTCTCTGTATCGTTCCAATTTTAGTATATGTGCTGCTGAAGCAAGCACTATTCCAAGTATATTAACTCCTTGAATTCTTTTGAGACCTAGGAGGACAGAGGGATAAGTCAAATAAATTTCTTGTCACACAGCTGCTAAGTGGAAGGGTGGGATCTGATGCTCAAGTCTGAGGTCGAAGTTGACTCTTACCCACTACACCATCCAACCTGAATCTGCGTCGCTTCCTAGTTTTTGATTGTGCAAATGAGGTCCCAGTGTTGGATCAGTTAGGCACTGCTGGGTAGCCAACCATTCCTAAAATGTAGTCTCCTAAAGCAGTAACAGTTTGCTATTTCTCATGATTCCGTGAATGGACAAGATGGTTCTTCTGATCTTACCTGAACACACTCAGTGGCTGTGGTCAGCTGGCAGCTTGGCAGGCTGGCCCACGATGGCCCCACTCTCATGTCTGGAGCCTCAGTTTGGATGCCTGGCCCTCTCCTTCCAGCCAGACTTTGTCATGTTGGTAGAAAGGTTCCAAGAAAGTAAGGGCAGAAGGTCCTTGAGATCTAGCTCAGAACCTGGCAAGAATCACTTCTGTTGCATTCTGTTGGTGAAAGTGAGTCACAAGACCAGCTCAAATTCAAAAGATGGGAAAAGAGACCCCACCTTTTGATAGGAGGGACTGTAGAGAATTCATGGCCATTTTTAATCTGTTAAAGCAACCATCTTTATATGTATTCCTGGTGCGCAGGGAGTATGTATCTCTAGGTTGTGTATCAAGAACAAGTAGTGCTGGAACGACATTATTCAACTTCAATTCTTTAACTAGTCGAAGAGATTTTTTGTTTTTTTATTTTATTACTGATATATAATTCATATATCATAATATTCACCATTTTAAGTGCAGAATTCAAGAATTTCTATGCTGTGCAACCATCACTATTATATGATACCAGAATATTTTTATTAACCAAAAAAGAAATCCTTAACTCATTTGCAGTCAGTCCCCATACCTCCCTCCTCAGCCTCTGGCAAGCATCTAAGCATTTAACTGTTTTGGACATTTCATAGAAATAGAATTATACTATATGTAACCTTTCATGTCTGGCTTCTTTAACTGAGCATAATGGTTTCAAAGGTCATTCACACTGTAGCATGTATCAGGATGTCGTTCCTTTTTTTTGGCTGAATAATATTCCACTGTGTTGATTAACTACATTTTATTCAACCATTCATCAGTGGATGGACATCTCTGTTGTTTCTATTTTTATGCTACCATGAGTAACGCTGCTAAGAACATTGATACACAAGTTTTTACATAAGTGCATTTTCAGTTGTCTTAGATATATATACCTCAGAATGGAATTCCTGGGTCATATGGTAATTCTATGTTTAATTTTGTGATGAACTGAAAAACCTTTGTCCACAATGGCTGGACTATTTTACATTTCTACCAAAATGAATGAAGTTTCCATTTTCTCCATATCTTTGCCAACACTTGTTATTTTCCATGTTAAAAAATTAGTCATTTTAAAAAACAGCCATTCTGGTGGATGTGAAGTGGTATCTCATTGTGATTTTGATTTGTGGTTCCAGCTGGATGGCATAACCTACTCGATAGACGTGAGTTTAAGTGAACTCTGGGAGCTGGTGATGGACAGGGAGGCCTGGCGTGCTGCAATTCATGGGGTCGCAAAGAGTCGGACACGACTGAGCGACTGAACTGAACTGAACTGAACTGAATGACAAAAAAGATTTTCACGACTAAGATAATCATGATGATGTGATCGCTCACCTAGAGCCAGACATCCTAGAACGTGAAGCCAAGTGGGCCTTAGAAAGCATCACTATGAACAGAGCTAGTGGAGGTGATGGCATTCCAGTTGAGCTGTTTCAAATCCTGGAAGATGATGCTGTGAAAGTGCTGCACTCAATATGCCAGAAATTTGGAAAACTCAGCAGTGGCCACAGGACTGGAAAAGGTCAGTTTTCATTCCAATCCCAAAGAAAGGCAATGCCAAAGAATGCTCAAACTACCACACAATTGCACTCATCTCACACGTTAGTAAAGTAATGCTCAAAATTCTCTAAGCCAGGCTTCAGCAATACGTGAACCGTGAACTTCCTGATGTTCAAGCTGGTTTTAGAAAAGGCAGAGGAACCAGAGATCAAATTGCTAACATCTGCTGGATCATTGAAAAAGCAAGAGAGTTCCAGAAAAACATCTGTTTCTGCTTTA
>SJYV01047380.1:1808025-1874260 GCA_006410875.1 Neotragus pygmaeus | reverse complement strand
TCCTTTTCCTATTTGGAACCAGTCTGTTGTTCCATGTCCAGTTCTAACTGTTGCTTCCTGACCTGCATATAGGTTTCTCAAGAGGCAGGTCAGGTGGTCTGGTATTCCAATCTCTTTCAGAACTTGATAGGAGTTGGTAAAAGAAAGGATGGGACACATGGAGACAGATGTTCAAACCAGTTTTTCAGGACTTCCACTGGGAAAGGGAGCAGAGAAATGAGGTAACAGCAAGGGGGAGATATAGGTCAAGATAGAATTTTTTTTCCCAATATTTTATTAATGAAAATTTTCAAACACCGAAGAGTTGAAAGAATTTTACACTGAACACATAGAGCCACCACTTGGATTCTTCTGCCCACATTTTCCTAGACTTGCTTTATCACATATATGTCTATCTATCTACTCATCCCCAAGATAGGCTTTTAATTTTTTTTTTTAACATTGACACATTATAGCAAGACTGAAGGTTTCTGGGACAATCCAGTGGGTGGAACAAATTGATGAGGCAAGAACAAGTCGGGGGAAAGATTATGAGTACAATGGGCTGGGAGGGAAAGAGAGGCTGCAATCGAGTGCTAAGGAAGGGGTTGGCTTTCAAAAAGGAGCACAGACAGAATAGCCATCGTCACAGGAATGAAGGTGAGGCACAGATGCCAGAAGGTAGGTGCATGCAAGTGTGGGAGCTTATGGAAGTTCTCTCCTAATGAAGTCATCCACTGAGAGTGAACACAGCGGGTGGAGGAAGTGTTGTAAATTAGACGAGAAAGGAAAGAGGTGTGCAATAATCTTCTAGAAGAGTGGGAGGGTGATTTGTCTTAGAAATACAGGAAGAATGCCAAGCAACCCCAGGGGTCCATCTGAAGTTAATGGTCAGGCATTTGAAACGAGACAACACGGCTTTAAGTTTTCCTCAGCCTTGTTCAGCTGCATGGGTGCAGGTGTAGTAGAAGAGTTAGATGTAATAAATTTTTTCCCCAAGTGAGTATAGCAGAGGGGCAGAGAAATTGAGGATGTACACTAAAGTATGACAATAATACTGGAACATGGAATTAAAGCCACACAAAGAGGGCAGTGAGGAAATGATAAGGTTAACAGACAAGGGAAAAGTGGTGGGATAAATGGACTTCAGGTCCCAAAGGGTCAGAGAATAGATGGAGTTTTGGGTGGCAATTGCTGAGCAGGATGCTGGAAATTGAGATTATGGAAGGGCTGAAATTATTGGAATGATAAGATCAAGGCCATGTTTATGGGAGTAAGTGACTGAGGTGAGGTGTAGCGGATAGAGTATTGGGGGAAAAGAGATTACGGAACTGAGCAGTTTTTAAAAACAGCTTTCCTGAGATAAACCTCTCATACACTTTGCCCATTGAAAGTGTAAAATTCAATGGTTTTTAGCATACTCATAGAGTTGTGAGAATCCATCATTAAAATCAATCTTAAAAACATTTCTTAATACTTCCTAAAGAAATCTATACCTTTTTGCCATCAACTCCTATCTCTCCACATTTCCCAGCCTTAGGCAACCACTACTCTACCTATAATATCTATGGATTTGCCTCTGGACATTTTACACCAATGGAATCTTATAATATGTGGTACTCTGTGACTGGTTTCTTTCATTTGGCAGGATATTTTTGAGAGTCATCCTCTTTGTTAATATTAGAATGACTAAAAAACTATGACTGTTGGTGTTGGAGAGAAGGACAGTGATCCAGAAGTTAAAAAACCCTCAAGGAAAGGGAAGTGACCCAGTGACCTACTGTAAGGAAGGGAAAAAGATGGTACAGTGTGATGAAATCGCAGTCGGCGCAAAGAAAGAGCGGTTTACTCCAGAGAGTCCAGTGAGAGCAGATGACAAGGCTGGCTATAAGGCACCGGAACCAGAAGGTCAAAAACCAAAGTTGTGCACCCGGAATCTCATGCTGTCTCATGCTGCTGCTCCCTTCCCTGCCTCACCCGCCACAGCCTCCGGAGCTCCTACACTCCACAGCCTTTCCTTTCACGCATGTTATGTTGCTGTCTGATTGACTGCATCACCAGGTCCTACATTTCCAGGACAGGGAATGGGACTGGCTCAACTCAGTTCGAGACTTGGTGTCCCCCAGGATCTGTTCTTCACTCCCGGTTCAGTCAGTCCTGGTCTGAGTGGTTATAGTGCGGTCATGAGACAACACGGCAGCTCAGGCAGTGGGTTGAGAGCCTCTCAGAACTGACATGACTGAGAAGAGGAGCAGCCTCATGGGATCCCTGAGGAAGACACCAGAGAAGGCAGGGCAGCTGTGCTTAGACGTTCAGGGCACTGCTGCCCCTGTGGTGGAGCTTCAGGCTAATGCCACCTGGGGGCTGTCCCAGCCTAGGGAGCAATTTCTGGCTGTCCCACACCTTCCCAACCACCCCAGCAATAAAACCTCACTGCTCACCAGGCAGGAGTCAGCCCTGCTGCTGGAGGAAGCCTGACTAACACACTCTCTTCTCAAAACCAGCGCTGGGGGATTTGCTGAGGCCTCTTCCTCTCATTTCACAGAAACTTCAGGAGAGAGAAATTTCATCAAAAGAGGTCAGTGCAACCACAACCCTGCTAATGCCCTGAGCTGATCTGCATGGAAGAGATAGAAAGGAAAATAAGAACAAAGGAAAGAACTCTCTGAATTTGAGGGGAAGGGCAGTTGAAGGTTATTTTATTTTTAGGAAGTATTATGATTAAAATAAATAAATAAATAAACATACAGAGACAAACAACATAATTACTGAAATTAAAAATACTCTAGAAGGAATCAATAGCAGAATATCTGAAGCAGAATGAATTAGTGAGCTGGAAGATAAAATGGTGGAAATAAATTCTGAAGAGCAGAATAAAGTAAAAAGAATGAAAAGAACTGAGGATAGTCTCAGACACCTCTGGGACAATATCAAACGCACCAACATTCGAACTATAGGGGGTCCCAGAAGAAGAAGAGAAAAAGAAAGGGTATGAGAAAATTTTTGGAGAGATTATAGTTGAAAATTTCCTCAACATGGACAAGGAAATAGTCCATCAAGTCTAAGAGGCACAAAGAGTCCCATACAGGATAAACCCAAGGAGAAACACACCAAAACACATACTAAGCAAACTAACAAAGATTAAACATAAGAAAGAATATTAAAAGCAGCAAGGGAGAAGCAACAAGTAACATACCAGGGAAACCCCATATGCTTAACAGCTGATCTTTCAGCAGAAACTCTGCAGGCCAGAAGGGAATGGCAGGATATATTTAAAGTACCGAAAGGGAAAAATCTACAACCAAGAATACTGAACCTGACAAGGAACTCATTCAAAATTGATGGAGAAATAAAAAGCTTTTCAGACAAGCAAAGTTAAGAGAATTCAGTACCACCAAACCAGCTTTACAACAAATGTTAAAGGGACTTATATAGCCAAGAAATACAAGAGAAGAAAAAAGATCGACAAAATCAACCCCAAATAATTAACAATAGGAACATATATATCAACAATTCCTTTAAATGTAAATGGATTAAATGCGCCAACTAAAAGACACAGATTGGCTGAATGGATACAAAAACAAGACATGCTGTCTACAAGAAACCCACTCCAGACCTCAACACACATATAGGCTGAAAGTGAGAGGATGGAAAAATATATTCCATGCAAATGGGAAGCAAAAGAAAGCTGGAGTAGCAATTTTCATCAGACAAAATAGACCTTAAAATAAAGANACAATTCATATGGAAACACAAAAGATTCCAAATAGCAAAAGCAGTCTTGAGAAAGAAGAATGAAGCTGGAGGAATCAACCTTCCTGACTTCAGATTATACTATAAAGCACAGTCATCAAGACAGTATGGCACTGGCAGAAAACAGAAATAGACACCAATGGAACAAGATAGAAAGCCCAGAAATAAACCCATGCACCTATAGGTACCTTATTTTTGACAAAGGAGGACAAGAATATACCATGGGGCAAAGACAGCCTCCTCAATCAATGGTGCTGGGAAAACTGGATAGCTATATGTAAAAGAATGAAATTAGAACACTTCATAACACCATACACGAAGATAAACTCAAAATGAATTCAAGACCTAAATGGAAGACCAGAAACTTTAAAACTCTTAGAGGAAAACATAGGCAGAACACTCAATGACATAAATCAAAGCAAGATCCTCTTTTACCCACCTCCTAGAATAATGGAAATAAAAACAAAAGTAAACAAGTGGGACCTGATTAAACTTAAAAGCTTTTGTACAGCAAAGGAAACTATAAGCAAGGTGAAAAGACAACCCTCAGAATGGGAGAAAATAATAGCAATGGAAACAACTGACAAAGGATTAATTTACAAAATATACAAGCAACTGATACAACTCAATGCCAGAAAAACAAACAACGCAATTAAAAAGTGGCAAGAAGACCTAAACAGACATTTCCCCAAAGCAGACATACAGATGGCTAACACATGAAAAGATGCTCAATATCGCTCGTTATTTGAGAAATGCAAATCAAAACTAAAATGAGATATCACCTCACACAGGTCAGAATGGACATCATCAAAAAGTCTACAAACAATAAATGCTGGAGAGGGTGTGCGAAAAGGGAACACTCTTGTACTGTTGGTGGGAATGTAAATTGATACAGCCACTACAGAAGATGGTATGGAGATTCCTTAAAAAGGCAAAAACACAATTTAATGAGACAAAGCAAGCATCAGAGCCAGATTCAGACTCAGACACGATAGGGATGTTGCAATTATCAGACCAGGAATTTAAAACAATTATGCTAAGGGCTCCAATGGATAAAGTAGACAGCATGTGAGAAAGATAGGCAACATAAACGGAGAGCTGGAAATTCTAAGAATGAATGAAACAGAAATGCAAGAGATCAAAAACACTGCAACAAAAATGAAGAATGCCTTTGGTGGGCTTATTAGTAGGCTGGACACAGTTGAGGAAATAATTCCTGAGCCTGAAGATATTTCAGTAGTAACCTCCAAAACTGAAAAATCAAACAATGAGAAAACAGAATGTAATAATGAAGAACTGTGGGACAGTTACAAAAGGTGTCACATATGTGTAATGGGAATATAAGAAAGAGATGAGAAAAAATGAACAGAAAATATTTGAAACAATAATGATGGAAAATTCCCCCAAATTAATGTCAAGACACCAAACCACAGAGCCAGTAAACTCATATAACATCAAATAGGATAAATGTTGCTCTACTCCCACACTTCACTAGGTATATCATTTTCAAACTATGGGAAGTCAAAAATAGTAAAATCCTGAAAGAACACAGAAGGAGGAAAATTACCTATAGAGGATCAATTAAAAACCATTTAAACAAGAAAAAAGTGGAGTGAAATTGCTGAAGTGTTGAGAGAGAAATTCTACCAACTCAGAATTCTATACCTGGTGAAATTATCCTTCAAAAGGAAAGGAGAAATACAGATTTTCTCAGACAAAAATCTAGAGAATTTGTTGCCAATACATCTAACGATATATTGTCTATAAGAAACCCACTTTAAATGTAAAGACACATATAGGTTAAAAGTCAATGGATGGAGAAAGATATACCATACTGACACTAATCAAAAGAAAGCAGTGGCAGCTATACTGATTTTGGACTTCAGAGCAAGGCAAGTTATCAGGGATAAAGAGGGGCATTGAATAATGACAAAAGGGTCAATTCTCCAAGAAGATATAACAGTCCTTACCATGTAGATGCCTAGCAACAGAGCATCAAAGTATGTGAGGCAAAAACTTATAGAACTGTAAGGAGAAATAGATGAATCCACTATTATAGCTGGAAACTTCAACAATCCTCTATCAGAAATAGACAGATCCAGCAGGCAGAAAATCAGTAAGGACATAAACTCAACAACACCATCAATCACCATCAATATAGACTACTTCACCCTCAAACAGCAGAATATGTATTCTTCCCAAGCCCATATGAAACATTCACCAAGGCAAATCACATTCCAGGCTATAAAATATATCTTACTAAAATTAAAAAGACAGAAATCATACAATGTCTGTTTTCATACTTCATGGAACTAAACACAAAATCAATAACAGAGAGATTGCTGGAAAAATCCCCAAGTACTTGAAGAAAAAACAATACACTTCTAAATAACTCACAGGTCAAAATTCAAGATAAATTTTAAAACATTTTGAACTAAATGAAAATACAACTTATCAAAAGGTGTGGGATGCAGCAAAATTCATGCTTAAAGGGAACTTGGAGCACTGAATCATGTATTAGGAACTTGGAGCACTGAATCATCCATTAGAAAAGAAGATTTCACTTCAATCATCTAAGTTTTCACTATAGGAAACCAGAAAAATAAGAGAAAGTTATTTTCTTTTGTCTCGGTCATGCCATGCTACATGTGGGATCTTGGTTTCCCAACCTGGGATTGAACTTGTGTCCCCTGCAATGGAAGTGTGGAGTCTTAACCACTGGACCACCAGGGAACTCCCTAAGAGAAAATTAAACCCAAAATCAGCACGAGAAAACAAACAGTAATTAGGGCAGAAATCAATGAAATTAAAAACTGCAAACCAATAAAGAAAATCAACAAAACTAAAAGCTGGTACTTTGAAAAGATCAATAAAATCAGTAAACCTTTAGCTAGACTAAGAAGAAAAAGAGAGAGAAAAATTTCTAATATTAGAAATGAAAGAGAGAATATCACTATAGATCCCCAGGACATTAAAGATAATTAAGGTATACTATGAACAACTCATCATCCACAAATATGATAACCCAAATGAAATGGACCAATTTTCTGCAAGATATAATCTGTCAAAACTCACACAAGAAGAAATAGACAATCTAAATAGACCTGTATCAGTTTAAAAAATTGAGTAAATGATGAATAACCTTTCAAAACAAAAAAGCATCAGACCCAGATGGATTCACTACTGAACTCTATCAAATGTTTAAGGAAAAAATTATACCAGTTCACTACAATCTCCCTCAGAAGATTGAAGCAAAGCGAATACTTCCTAATTCATTCTATGAAAACAGTATTAATCTAATACCAAAACCAAATAAAGACATTAAAGAAAAGTACAGAACAATATCTCTTATGAACACAGATGCAAAAATCCTCAAGAGAACAATAGCAAATTGAATCAAATAATGTATAAAAATTATACATCATGACCAATTGGGATTTATCTCAGGTATACAAGGCTGGTTCAACATTTGAAAATCAATGTAATCCATCACATCAACAGGTTAAGGAAGAAAAATCATATGATAATATCAATAGATGATGAAAAAGCATTTGGCAAAATTCAACACAAATTCATGATAAAAGTTCTCTGTAAACTAGGAATAGTGGGGAACTTTTTCAACTGAATAAATAATTATCTACAAACCTCCTGAAGTTAACATCATGCTTCATGGTAAGAAACTTGAGGTTTTCCCACTAAATTCAGGGACAAGGTAGATGTCCCCTCTTACTACTGCTTTTCAACATCATACTAGAAGTCCTAAATAGTGGACTAAGGTCAAAAAAAGGAAATAAAAACGATGCATACTGAGAAGAAAGAAATAAAACTGTCTTTGTTTACAGATGACATTATCATCTATGTAGAAAACTAGAAAGAATCAAGCAAAAAAATCTGGAAATAATAAGTGATTATAGCAAGGCTGAGAGGAAGGTGGGAGAGGGGTTCAGGATTGGGAACTCATGTACACCCGTGGCAGATTCATGTCAATGTATGGCAAAACCAATACAGTATTGTAAAGTAAAATAAAAAAAATTTAATTAAAAAGTAAATATATATATTAAAAAATAAAGTATTCGNCTGAGAGGAAGGTGGGAGAGGGGTTCAGGATTGGGAACTCATGTACACCCGTGGCAGATTCATGTCAATGTATGGCAAAACCAATACAGTATTGTAAAGTAAAATAAAAAAAATTTAATTAAAAAGTAAATATATGTATTAAAAAATAAAGTATTCGAATGTAAAATTACAAACTAAAATTTAATAAAGATATTATTGGGAAAAAAATAAAGAAAATAACTTTCCAATATATTAGCAATAAACAAGTAGAATCTGAAATTAAAATTACAATACAACTTACATTAGTATCCCTCAAAATGAAATACTTAAGTATGAGTCTAACAAAATAGTACAAGGTCTAAATGAAGAAAACTACACAATTCTGAGGGAGGAAATCAAAGAAGTTAATAAATGGAGAGAAATTACATGTCCATGGATAGAAAGATTCAATACTGTCAAAAGGTCAGCTCTTCCCAACTTGATCACTAGATTCAATGCAACCCTTATCAAAGTCCCAGCAGCTTATTTTGTGAACACTAACAAACCTCTCTAGAGTTTATATGGAGAGGCAAAAGACCCAGAATGGCCAACACAATACTGAAGGAGAAGAACAAAGTTAGAGGACTGACACTACCCTACTTAAAGATTTATTATTAACCCACAGTAATCAAGACAGTGTGGTACTAGCAAAAGCAGAGACAAATAGATCAACAGAATAGAACAGAGAGCCCAGAAATACACCCACATAAATATAGTCAACCAATCTTTGACAGAACAGGGGAAAAAAAATACAATGGAGAGTAATAGTCTTTTCAACAAATAATGCTAGAACCGCTGAACATTCACATGAAAAAAAAAAGCATATAGACACAGACCTGACACTGCTCACAAAAATTAACTCAAAATAGATCACAGACCATAAGATAAAACACAAAACTATAAAAACTAGTAGAACATAACATGAGAAAATCTAGATGACCCTGGGTTTGGCAATGACTTTTTAGATACAACACCAAAAGCACAATCTCTGAAAGAAAGAACTAATTAGATGGAGACCTCATTAAAATTAAAAACTTCTGCTCTGTAAAAGACACCTTTAAGAAAATGAAGACAAGTCACAGACTGTATTTGCAAAAGATGTATCTGATAAAGGACTGTTAACGAAAACACACTTAAAATTCAAGAACTCTTAAAATTCAACAACAAGAAAACAAATAACCCAATTAAGAAATGCACAAAAGATCTGAGAAGACAGAAAGTAAGCATATGAAAAGATGCTCCACATCATATGTCATGAGGGAAATGGAAGTTAAAACAATGAAATGCACACCTAATAGAATGACCAAAATCCAGAATGCTGTAACACTAACTGCTGACAAGGAGCAACAGGAATTCTCTCATTCATTGCAGGTAGAACCCTATGGGCAGGGAAGTCTGCAAAGTGGTAGGATTTAGCTTTCCTACATCAATAACTAGAAGAGGGTGAATGACCCAGGTGGAGAGAGCCAATCCATAGTATTCACTTCACCCTCTACAGAGGCGTTACCAAATTTCACTCTCAGCAACACAGGATCTTAGCAATACTTTGAGCTTTGCCAATTCAGTAAATGAAAAACATCACCTTATTGTTTCAATTAGCACTTCTTCCCAGGTGGCTTACTGGTAAAGAATCTGCCTGCCATTGCAGGAGACACAGGAGACAGCTGGTTTGATCCCTGGGTTGGGAAGATTCCCTGGAGGAGGAAATGGCAACCCACTCCAGTATTCTTGCCTGGATGATCCCATGGACAGAGGAGCCCGGTGGGCTACAGCCCATGGGATCTCAAAGAGCCGGACATGACTGAGTACATCTTTTCCTTTGGAAGAAGGTGAGTGTCCTCTCACAGACCACTACAACGTGCACCTCTGAGACTAGAATTCAGTGGGAGCACTGCCTTCTGCTGCTGTGCAACATGGTGAGCCTGTAATAGAGCTACATACAACTTTAATTTCCTTTTGTGAATTCTTTAGATCCTATGCCCACAAGCTGGCTTCCTGCCCCACCCCCCAAGATATATTTAACTGAAAATATACATTAGGGCCTGAACATATGGCATCTCCAGTGTCACAGATTTCCAAACCTACACTCAGTGGAGGTTAATTTTGTGTCAACACACCTAGGCTAAGGGACGCCCAGATAGCTGGCGAAACATCACATCTAAGTGTTTCTGAAATAGATTAGTATTTATACCAGAATGAGTGAAAAAGACTGCCTTCATCAATACTGGTGGACATTATCAAATCCATTGAGGACCTAAATAGAACAAAAAGGCAGAAAAAAAGTGAATTTGCTTTCTGCTTGAGCTGGGACATCCATCTTCTCCTGCCCAGGAACACCCGCACTCCTGGTTCTCGGCCTTTGGACTTGGACTAAGACTTCTACCACTACCCCTCCTCCTCCGCCAGGCCTCTGGGTTTGGACCGGTACTACATCTCCAGCTTTCCTGAGCTGACTTCTCAGTCTCCATAATTATATGAGCCATTCCCTCACAGTAAGTCTTGTTCTATATGCCTATATCCACCCTACTGGTTCTGTTTCTCTAGAGAACCCTGACTAACACACCGAATGACCGCCCAACTTTTCTCCCTTTGTGTCTTCTCCCTTCCCGGGGATGGTTCTGGTGAAGGGTAAGGGAGGAATAACCTCAACTTGAAATGTCACAAGCATTTCAAGCTCTGGAGCTCTCAGAACTTTAAGTTGCATTCAAAGTGCTTCTCCCAAACAGTTTACATGAAATTCTCTTTCACCTCCTGCCTGCTGCAGATTTAGTAATGAATCATGCTGAACGGACCCATGAGGACACAGTGTGCCTATTAAGCTGGGTGGCCTTTCCTGCCTGCTGGGCTTGCGTTCTTGAGGTTTATAATGTCTTCTCTGTGAATAATAGCCTCGTGTTCATGCCAAGGCCTTTTCGTCTTTGCTGACCAAAGAAGATGGAAGCCTGAGATCTCAAATTCATCAGCAGGCCTTTTAAAACTGGTCAGTCAATCAGGCCACATGGAGCCACAGAAAGTACAAGCTGCTGATGCAGAAGGACCCAAGCACTCAGAAGAACACACCATGTGCCTGGAAGTGTGGGGGTGACATTTTTTTCTCTGTAAAATGTCCAGTTGCTAAGGGGCTTCAGGTGCTCAGTGGNGTAAAGAATCTGCCTGCCATTGCAGGAGACAGGAGACAGCTGGTTTGATCCCTGGGTTGGGAAGATTCCCTGGAGGAGGAAATGGCAACCCACTCCAGTATTCTTGCCTGGATGATCCCATGGACAGAGGAGCCCGGTGGGCTACAGCCCATGGGATCTCAAAGAGCCGGACATGACTGAGTACATCTTTTCCTTTGGAAGAAGGTGAGTGTCCTCTCACAGACCACTACAACGTGCACCTCTGAGACTAGAATTCAGTGGGAGCACTGCCTTCTGCTGCTGTGCAACATGGTGAGCCTGTAATAGAGCTACATACAACTTTAATTTCCTTTTGTGAATTCTTTAGATCCTATGCCCACAAGCTGGCTTCCTGCCCCACCCCTCAAGATATATTTAACTGAAAATATACATTAGGGCCTGAACATATGGCATCTCCAGTGTCACAGATTTCCAAACCTACACTCAGTGGAGGTTAATTTTGTGTCAACACACCTAGGCTAAGGGACGCCCAGATAGCTGGCGAAACATCACATCTAAGTGTTTCTGAAATAGATTAGTATTTATACCAGAATGAGTGAAAAAGACTGCCTTCATCAATACTGGTGGACATTATCAAATCCATTGAGGACCTAAATAGAACAAAAAGGCAGAAAAAAAGTGAATTTGCTTTCTGCTTGAGCTGGGACATCCATCTTCTCCTGCCCAGGAACACCCGCACTCCTGGTTCTCGGCCTTTGGACTTGGACTAAGACTTCTACCACTACCCCTCCTCCTCCGCCAGGCCTCTGGGTTTGGACCGGTACTACATCTCCAGCTTTCCTGAGCTGACTTCTCAGTCTCCATAATTATATGAGCCATTCCCTCACAGTAAGTCTTGTTCTATATGCCTATATCCACCCTACTGGTTCTGTTTCTCTAGAGAACCCTGACTAACACACCGAATGACCGCCCAACTTTTCTCCCTTTGTGTCTTCTCCCTTCCCGGGGATGGTTCTGGTGAAGGGTAAGGGAGGAATAACCTCAACTTGAAATGTCACAAGCATTTCAAGCTCTGGAGCTCTCAGAACTTTAAGTTGCATTCAAAGTGCTTCTCCCAAACAGTTTACATGAAATTCTCTTTCACCTCCTGCTTGCTGCAGATTTAGTAATGAATCATGCTGGACAGACCCATGAGGACACAGTGTGCCTATTAAGCTGGGTGGCCTTTCCTGCCTGCTGGGCTTGCGTTCTTGAGGTTTATAATGTCTTCTCTGTGAATAATAGCCTCGTGTTCATGCCAAGGCCTTTTCGTCTTTGCTGACCAAAGAAGATGGAAGCCTGAGATCTGAAATTCATCAGCAGGCCTTTTAAAACTGGTCAGTCAATCAGGCCACATGGAGCCACAGAAAGTACAAGCTGCTGATGCAGAAGGACCCAAGCACTCAGAAGAACACACCATGTGCCTGGAAGTGTGGGGGTGACATTTTTTTCTCTGTAAAATGTCCAGTTGCTAAGGGGCTTCAGGTGCTCAGTGGAAGGGCCAGCGAGCCAGGAATGTACTTAATGGACATCCCTCTAAGCTCTGATCTGATGCACCAGATTCCATCGTTAGATATTCATTTCTTTGGCCTAAATCTTCCCACAGTAACCCAGCAGTCTCTCCTGACTTGCTGATTATCTTCACTTGATCAGTCTCAACCTCTTCCTCTTGGTCCCCTCCTCCCATCCCCCATCCAATTAATGATGGAGGTGCCTTGATTATTCCTTCAGTGTGTCACTGAGGAAGGTCTACTGGAGTGGGAAAAGTACTGGTTGTGTGACCTTGAGCAAGTGATTCAAACTCTCTCTGAGCTTCAGTTTCTCCATCTGTAAAGTGGCATTAATAACATCCTACCTCATAGGGCTTTTTGTAAAGATGAAAAATAATTCATGACTTTGTTAAAATACACACACACAATGCCATTTCCCCAGAAGCCTCTTCGGTTGGCTAGTGTCAAGCCTAGTGATTTACAAGACCCTTTGCATATATTATAGGACACACAAATAATACATGGTTTTATAAAAAATGAGATCAGAGTTCATCTTTTGAAAAGAGAAATGTGGCCCAAGTTGTTTTTCTCCTTTCTGCTCCTTGCTCCATGACCCTAATTCAGGTCATTACTACTTTCTGCAAAAGCTTCTTAATGGTCCTTTCTATGACCATCTCCCCCAACCCTGCCCCATGTGAAGTTTCCCTCTCTCTAAAACATCCTCTTCCTCACNACTGCGCCCCCGTCCGGCTCTCCGCGGACGCCCGGGCCAGAGCCAGGCTCGAGCTGGAGGACCGGTGCGCTCCGGCCCGTAGCGGCGCTGGGGCCCCCACCCCGAGCTCCAGCCGGATCTGGACGCCCTCTAGCGGCCTCACTCACAGGGGGCGCTCGGGGCGGCTCCGAACCCGGGCAGGAGGAAGGTGGTGAGAGGAGGACCCGGTGGGGGCCTGCCTGCGTTGACCAGGGGATCTCGCGCGTGGAAAGAGCTCCAGCAACTTCTCCACGCGGGAATAAGCAGAAACTTCCCTCCAAGGGAAGGTTTTATTTATTTATTTATTTTAGAGCTCGAACTACAGGAGAAAGGGGAAATTTTCTCATTAAAGTTACATCCCTGCAGTTAGTTCAATTACTTGATATATGCAGAAGATGTTGTAAATTTATAGATTTAAATAGCTTACAAAGATGCCGCAGGCCCCATCAGTTAATTTCCTTAATTTATGGATTTTTAGCTGCTCCTAGAAGAGAAAGGGGCCGTGGAAGTAGGTCAGGGATCTGTGCAGCGGCTGCAGCACGGCCCAGGAGCTGCCCACCCTGCTCCCCACGCCCTGGCGCCCCCCGGACTTCTGGCTCCCAGCTCGGGCCTGACAGCACCACTCTCTGCTCTTTACATCTGGGCCAGGCCCTGCAGGCCTGCTTTGCTCCCTGGTGACTGCCCCAGTCTCTCCAGGGCTGCTCAAGGCTAAGGAGCAGCAAAGCCCCAATCTACACCCTTCCCCTTCCGGCACTGAGGGACGGACCCAAAGAAGTGAAGCAAGTATCCAAATACTAGGACGTCCAGGGTCCTCACTTCAATGCTGGCTCGGATCACAAATGGAGAAGGGCATGTGTAGATAAAACAAACCTTTTCAGCCTTTGAGAGCTTAGGGGGAAGGAGGAGGCATGAGGAAGAATGCTTCAGGCTCCCTTTTCAGGAGCACCCGGGTGCGGGCTCAGTCGTGTCCAACACATTGCAACCCTATGGACTGCAGCCCGCCAGGCTCCTCTGTCCATGGGACTTTCCAGGCAAGAATACTGGAGTGAGTTGCCATTTCCTCCTCCAAGCGATGTTCCCCACCCAAGGGTTGAGCCCCAGCCTCCTGCATCTCCTGCATTGCCGAAGGATTCTTTACTGCTGAGGCATCTCGGAAGGCCGGTTGAGAAACACAGACCCACTGAAAACCTGCTTGTCATGGGGCCGCCCCGATGGCTCCCATCACCCCTCACCACTCTCTCCTCACCCCTAGGTGCCTGCTAGAGCTTCTTTGTTTTGTGTTCAATATGGATGAATATATACATATAAATTAATACTTAAAAGATGGGTATAAACTAAACTGTTTTAGGAAGCCACATGGCGATGTGATTAGTATTGGTATTCATGATATAACATTTCTTTTCCCACTAGATGAAGTTTCTAAGATTTGCAAGGTACATGTCAAGGACGGGTGTATAAATGGATTTTTATTTATTCACAACTCCAAGACTAATTGCTTCTCTTTGCCTCAAGGCCACGAGATTGGTTTTAATATGACACTTCAAAAGTATTCATGGGACTACAGAGATAGTAAGTGTCATTGTTTAAGAGACAAATCTCACTGTGGTACTGGTGACCCTGCAAAGAGGAGGTTCCATTTCATTTTAAATTCCTCGATGTTTTTTTAAGAGTTTCACTTTATACCAACTGTATTAAAAATGCACAATTTAATCGAAATAAGAACTGACCATTTTGGAAGACCTTTATTTCCTTAATATTGCTGGGAACTTTGTTTTCATATTCCTGAATCCTTTTATTAAAGAGCTGAACTTTATACGTGTCATTAAGAAGAGTAAGTTTGGGCCATAATTTATTCTCAAGTGTTTTAAAAGTTCCCGGCTAAATGTCAACCATCTTTTACATTGAGAGACTTGGACATGGGCTATGATAGGCACTTAATGATCTGTGGTGTATAATGTAATGGCGAGGTGTTTTTTTTTTTTTTTAATTGAAGACGTATAATTAGAACTGAAAACATACTGAAACATCTTGTGAAATACATCTCATTTCACTACCATAGTCCAAGAAATTGGATGTGAGTCTAATCAGAATGGAACTTGCTTTATCAGTAGGTTTGACTAGCCCTTGAGTCCTTATGGTTTACATATTTTAAAAAGTGGGTTCAAACCTGAGCTTGCTTTGAGGTTGGTGTCCGTGAGTTCACACAAAGCTGATGCAGGTCGGGCCCTGCATCTAGGTGCTGTGGATAAGACAGTCTCTGGACATTTCAAAGTGGTTTCCAGTGTAATTTTATATTTTGTTGCTGCTGTTTGTAGACTATATTTTAAGATGAAGACCTAAATAAGAAAATGAGGTCCCAGGGTCTGCTGAACTCAACCTTTTCAGAAAATCCGTGACCAGATAGCAGATGAATAGGCTGTATGTAACACAGCAGCTGCTGTCTGAGAGGGGCGAGTGTGGGGTGGGGGGTATGGAGAGAACCTGGGGTGTTGAGGCAAGGCTGTCTGCTTCCCCACCCCAGGCTCCCTGGGGTGAAAGCCAGACCCCTGTAGGTCTGTGCCCACCTCTAGGCTAGAATGGAGCCAGCCTGTCCCAGAGATCACAGTCTGACATCTACTTGACCTCTGCCTCCATACCAGGAATCCCCCAGTCTTCTCTCTAGGATCCCAGTGAACCTGGAGAATAAAGGGGGTAGTGAAATGGGGCTTGGTTACTACTGCCCCCTGCAAACGGAGCTCCTGACTGTCAGCCAGTTGACCTAGTCCCTGGAGAGTTGCAGTCCAAACATGACTGAGAGATGGGAGGTAATAAAACAAGACCACCCAGCTCTCAGGGAGTTCTGCCCAGTCCCCAACACCATGCTCTGAGGGACTTCTGCTTCTGATGGAGCGAAAGTAGAGCCTATCTGCAGGGGCTATAGACCAGCCCCTCCTTCTTGCCTTCTGCCTGCAGCCCAGGTATGCTGCTCAAAGCCAAGCCACCTGCCCTCTCCAGGAGCCAGCATCAGGGTGGCAGTGAGACAAGACCAGGAACTCTAACCTGGTGGCAGCTTGTGGATGACCTCTGGGGGATCAAAACCCCACCACTGATCAATATTCGGCCTCTGAGCTTTCTTCCCAAGAGAAGTTTCAGCATGTTTACCAGATTCTCAGAGTCTCTGTGAATTTGTGTGCAAGTAATAAAACTCTCTTGGAAGAAAAGTTATGACAAACCTAGACAGCAAATTAAAAAGTAGAGACATCACTTAGCCGACAAAGGTCCAGCTAGTCAAAGCTGTGGTTTTCCCAGTAGTCCATGTACTAGTATGACAACTGGACCATAAAGAAGGCTGAGTGATGAAAAACTGATGCTTTCCAACTGCAGTGCTGCAGAAGACTCTTGAGTCCCTTGGGCTGCAAGGAGGTCAATCAGTCCTAAAGGAAATCAACCATGAATATTCATTGGAAGGACTGATGCTGAAGCTGAAGCTCCAATACTTTGGCCACCTGATATGAAGAGCCAACTCACTGGAAAAGATCCTGATGCTGGGAAAGATTGAAGGCAGGAGGAGAAGGGGATGACAGAGGATGACATAGTTGGATGGCATCACTGACTCAGGGAACATGAGTTTGAGCAAGCTCCAGGAGATGGTGAAGGACAAGGAAGCCTGACATGCTGCAGTCCATGAGGTCGCAAAGAGTTGGACATGGCTTAGTGACTGAACAACAAAACCCTCACAATGGTTTCATGATAAGGACAGTTGATTCTTTTCCGTATAATGGCCAGTGGAGACGAGTGGCCCTAAAGTCCACTCGGAGACTCAGCAGAGTGTCCAGGGACCCAGGCTCCCTCCACTTTCCCCTGCTGTCCTCTGCACACCCTCCTGTTCTTGTGCCATGTCCTCCCTGGTTTCAGAATAATGTAGTTCAAAGCTTCGTGCACAGAGAACAAGGAAGTGCTCCTGAAACCGTTTGGTGGTGTTTCAGGGGCTCCGAAGAGCTCCAGTACCGTAGTCCTTTACGTCATACCCTGGGAACTTACTGAGACACAGTTTTATAATCAAAGGAAGAGTGGGGAGGGAGAGAAGAATTTCCTTCCCTTTCCTGAGTAGATATCATGCCTCCATCCTCAGCTCCTCCTCCAGGTTGAGCAGGGGAGTTTTCTTGTCCCTATATGAACAAGGTAAAGAAAGAAAGTGAAGTCACTCAGTCATGTCTGACTCCTTGTGATCCCTTGGATCGCAGCCTACCAGGCTCCTCTGTCCATGAAATTTCCCAGGCAAGAGTACTGGAGTGGGTTGCCATTTCTTTCTCCAAGGAATCTTCCCAACCCAGGGACTGAACTCGGGTCTCCTGCATTGCAGGCAGACGCTTTACCATCTGAGTCACCAGGGAAGCCTGGTGTACAAGCGAGGTCCACAAATGATCATTTTTCATGTATGCAGAGAGCATGTCCTAGGGATCATTAACTTCCTGAGCTCACTGGGCAGGATGGGGGTCTCATGCCAACACTGTTATATTGTTTGGGGGCACATTCCGTGCTTCTGTTGCCTGGTTTTGTTAACCAAGCCTGCTTGGTTTTGTGGTTAAGTAAACCTGCTCTCCTGAGTAATCATTAACTTACAGGGGTCTCCGATATTTTTTCTACTTACAATCCCCTAATACGATTAACTAATCTATTAAGTAATCACCTATTTTGTCCCTTTACCCTGTCTCTATCAATCTAGTGGCCCTTCACAGCTCTCTCTGGCACATCCCACTGGCTAACTTGCAAGCCAGTCCCAGGGAAAACGTGAACGAATCAGGCTTAGTCCTGGCCTGCAGGGGGCTAAGGGTACTGCGTGGGGAGGAAGGTAGACCCTGAGCACAGTCAGGATCTGCCTGGGGAAGAGAGGAGAGGATGGGTTTTGTGTTGGGGACCCCAAAGGTGAAGAGCTGTTGACCAGAACCCTGAGCTGGAAGGAAGGCACAAGTGTTAGTCTCTCAGTCGTTTCCGACTCTTTATAACCCCATGGACTGTAACCCGCCAGACTCCTCTGTCCATGGAATTCTCCAGTCAAGAATACTGGAGTCGGTAGCCTTTCCTTTGCCTAGGGATCGAACCCAGGTCTCCAGCATTACAGGCAGATTCTTTTACCGTCTGAGACACCAGGGCAGACCCACCTGGAACGAAAGCAGATCCCCAAAGGGCACCTGCAGAGAGGCTGCCACACAGATGATGCTCCAGATCCTTCTAGAGTCCCAGGAGACAGCTGACCTGCCAAAATATGGCTGCCCCCAGGCAACCGAGCCAGGCCACTGGCCCCAGGCCCTCTGCCCTCCTCACCTCTGACTTCGTCTCAGGTCTCTTTCTCTGGAGCTACATCCGTGAAGTCACAAGGTCCTCCCAGCAACCCCTCAAGGTTTGAGGACGAGGCTGTTCCCTGTCAACAGCACCTGGTGTTCATCAGGGCACTTGACATGTGTGGCTCTCCCCATGACACACACAGAAAAGAATTCCAGAAATATGAGGCTGCTGCAGTCACTGGGGGCCGCGAGGCCCTCTCTAGGGTCCTGCACGTCTCTCAGTCAGTGTCAGGCTGGCCTGGACACCTGGGAAACACCAAATCCCGCCCCTAAATGACTTTGTGTGGATGCCACTCGGGCTCCAGGCAACCACTGAAGTGGCCGTGGGTCACAGGACCCCAGGGGCCCTGCGTATGCATTGACACGGGCCTCAGGGGAAAATAGAGTGAGACAGGGAGACAGCCTTTGATCAGTCAGCAACCTGCCCAGGGCTCCTTCCTCCGGCCAAGCTCGGTACACCCACCGTCTTCCTTGTCCCAGGCAATTCATTCTCCTGGGGCCTATTCTGTAGCAGCAGTCCCCAACCTTTTTGGCACCAGGAACTGGTTTTGTGGCAGATCATTTTACCCTGGATGGGGAGCAGGGGATGGTTTCAGGATGATTCAAGCACGTTCCGTTAATTGTGTACTTTAGTTCTATTTTACTACATCAGCTCCGCCTGGATCATCTAGCATCAGATCCGGAGGTTGGGGACTCCTGCTGCAGGGAGACAGTCTGTATATGGCAGGAACTTGGACTTCTGAGTACAACTGGGTGACCTTCGTTTTCATCTCACGAAGTCGCGTAGCCGCCCCTGTAATGTGAGAACGGTAATAGTGCCGAGCTGCTGCCCTCCTGGGAGATTTCGGTGTGACAGCTGACACAGAGAGCTGGGCTCAGCCCAGCGTAAGCACCCTTGGAAGAAGCACGGTTGCTTGCTCTTCCAACTGACCTTCCAGAACTTCTGGGGGGGCCGTAGTTACACCCCCGGATCCTACTTCAAGCAGTGTTGGCCCAACACCTACCTACAGGAGACACACATAAGCTAGGGAAGGTGAGTGAGAGGGAGGCCCCTTGACTGCAAGATTTCGGGGTTAAAACCTCGTGATTGTATAATTAAGATAAGCCTGTATACATTAAAGGGGAGAATGTAAAGGTTGCCTAACATTTCAAGATAAAACAGACTTCAGAGGACTTTCATGTTTGCTTTGGGCCATGCCCTTCGGGTGAGGGTGGGAAGGGTCCTTGGGCTCTTCGGAGCTCAGAGCGCTTGGGGGTGGATGGAATCCCAGGTTGGGACCCAGGGGCAAAGGGGAGCGCCAGAGGGCATCTAGGGCCTGCTGATAAATTCTTCCCATTTTTCAAACTGTGAAACTCTTTACTGTCTTTTTAAAAGTATTTTTTAAATTTGAAGAAAGACTACATGATCATTGTAAAACAAAACAAAATCAAAGACCATACACACAGTGAAATGTACGAAGGAGAAACAAAAATTGGTTTCTTCTTCCCAGAGAGCAATGAGTCAGTGATCTAGTGTTTGTTCAGCCAGTGGCCTTCCTGTTCTTGTTCACACAGCACAGATACACACACAATGCACACACAAAGACACATGAGCACAACCGTGCACACATACAGTTGCACAGACACGTGCAGATAGAAGTGGCAGACACAAAGGGAGACGAAGTGCACACACACATGCACACACAGTGTTGCACAAGCACAGATACACATGGAGTTGCACAGAATCAAAGACACGTGTGCATATACATCTGAGCACCTAGGCACACAGGCACGGGGGTACACGGTGTTTAAACTATGGCATCAAACTCTTCTCACTAGTCTGCAGTCTCTCTTCCCCCCTACTGTGTATTTCAAAATACAGAAAATCACCTAACAAATATCTACACACCCACCACCCAGACATGAAAAATGTCAGCTCCAATATTTGCTTCAGATCCCTTTTTAAAAATCAAATGAAAATCTCTCCCTTCTTCCCCCCACCCTATAATTGCACCCCCAAAGGTGCTACATTCCTGGGCACATGTTTATACTTTTTGCAACACATGAGTGTATTCAGAAACCGTGATGACGTGTGTGTGTGTTGAACTTTCACATAGATGGTATCCGTGGGTGCCTCCTCTTGCACTGTGTTTTGGCCACTTAGCTCTTCTCACACTCCTGGTAGGCACCCCTCCCTTGTCACTGCTTTGATCTGCTGGGGGATGGGGGGCTCTGCCTCCTGCCCTGGCCCCTCCTTCAGCCAGCGCATCTGTGTGTTATGTGCCAGGGGTCCCCAAAGGCCTTTGCTGATGGAACTGGGTCTTTGATGCTTTTGCGTAAAACTGGTTTCTGGCCACTGGTGTCAGAGGGAAGGAACGGCCCTACCTCCCACCTCCATCTCCCACCTTCCACCTCCCAGCAGACTGCTTCTGGAAGAGCTGCATGGGTGGGTGTGGTCCACTCCTCCCTGCTCCCTTCCGCCCTCTCCCTTCTTTCCCTCTCCCTCCCCCATCCCTCATCCCCCCTTTCTGCCTCCTCTCNCTGCAAAAGCTTCTTAATGGTCCTTTCTATGACCATCTCCCCCAACCCTGCCCCATGTGAAGTTTCCCTCTCTCTAAAACATCCTCTTCCTCACTGATGCTGCTCAGGTAATTTTTCTAAAACAATCTATAGATTAGAACCTCCTCATGCTCAGACACCTTCAATGGCTCCCACTCCCTTTGAGTGTTGAGTCTAAACTCTTTAGCCTGGCAGTGAGGGTCTCTCCTGAACTGACCTAAATCTCATCCAGTTCAGCAAGCATTTCTCCAGGGCCCATTGTGTGCCAGCTTCCAGCTTAGCACAGGGATGGGGATTTGAGGCTTAGACATAAGCCTCAAATTGCCTACATTTGTTGGATCATGGAGAAAGCAAGTGAGTTCCAGAAAAACATCTACTTCTGCTTCATTGACTATGCTCAAGCCTTCGACTGTGTGAATCACAACAAACTGTAGAAGATTTTTCAAGAGCTGGGAGTACCAGACCACTTACCTGTCTCCTGAGAAACCTCTATGCAGGTCAAGAAGTGACAGTAAGAACCAGACATGGAAGAACTGACTGGTTCTTTTCCAAGTTGGGAAAAGAGTATGAAAAAGCTGTATATTGTCACCCTGCTTATTTAACTTCTATGCATGTGAAATGCCAGGCTGGATGAATCACAGGCTGGAATCAAGATTACCAGGAGGAATAACAACAACCTCAGATATGCAGATGATACTACTCTGATGGCAGAAAATGAAGAGGAACTAAAGAGCCTTTTGATGAGGGTGNTATATTGTCACCCTGCTTATTTAACTTCTATGCATGTGAAATGCCAGGCTGGATGAATCACAGGCTGGAATCAAGATTACCAGGAGGAATAACAACAACCTCAGATATGCAGATGATACTACTCTGATGGCAGAAAATGAAGAGGAACTAAAGAGCCTTTTGATGAGGGTGTAAGAGGAAAGTGAAAAAGCTGGCTTAAAACTCAATATTCAAGAAACTAAGATCATGGCATCTGGTCCCATCACTTCACAGCATATACAAGGGAAAAAGTTGAAGCACTGATAGATTTTCTTTTCTTGGGCTCCAATCACTGCAGACAGTAACTACAGCCATGAAACTAAAAGACACTCACTCCTCAGAAGGAAAGCTATGACAAACCTAGATAGTATATTAAAAAGCAGAGACATTACTTTGCCAGCAAAGGTCTGTATAGTCAAAGTATGGTTTTTACAAAAGTCATTTTCAGATGTGAGAGTTGTATAATAAAGAAAGCTGAGCACCAAAGAATTGATGCTTTTGAATTGTGATGCTGGAGAAGACTCTTGAGAGTCCCTTGGACTCCAAGGAGATCCAATCAGTCCTAAAAGAAATCAACCCTGAATATTAATTGGAAGGACTGATGCTGAAGCTGAAGCTCCAATACTTTGACCACCTGAGATAAAGAGCCAACTCACTGTAAAAGACCCTGATGCTGGGAAAGATTGAAGGCAAAAAGAGAGATGGTTAGATAGCATCACCAACTCAACGGACACAAATTTGAGCAAACTCCGGGAGATACTTATTGTAGAGGAGCCTGGTGTGCTGCAGTCCATGACTTAGCAATGAACAAGATTTACTCAGCTCCAGCACCTAGTGGGGAGGGAGACAACGAACAGGTACTTTCTGTAAGGTAACAGTAGGATAAAGGTAATCAATCCCAAGGAGCTCTGAAAACTTGGGAAAGCACCTGCCTACTTGGTCACATTCTCATCTCTCATCCAAACCCTCCCTATTCTGAGTCCTACACATATCAAGGCAATGTTTCACCCTCCAGGTGGGCAGGGCCTGGTGACTCAGATAATAACACTGAAAAAGTGTCTGCTGTCCATTATTGCTTTCATTGATTGCACCACTGCCAAGACTGCATACTCTTCAAGGACATCAACAGTAGAACAGACAAATCAACTGATAGGCTCACTCAGCGGAACACTAAACAGTAATGGGAATGAATAGGCTGGAATGACACAGTCAACATGGATGAATCTCATGGACATAATATTGAGTGAAAGCATCCAGACACAGGGAATTCCCTCGAAGTCCAGTGGTTAAGAATCTGCCTGCCAATGCAGAGGACATGGGTTTGATCCCTGGTCCGAGACAATCCCACATGCCATGGTGCAATTAAGCCCATGCACCACAACTACTGAGCCGGCACTCTGCAACAAAGAGTAGCCCCCACTTGCCCTAACTACAGGAGGTCCGTGTGCAGCAATGAAGACTAAGCGTAGCCAAAAATAAGTAAATAAGTAATTTTAAAAATGCTTAGCACACAGTAAATATTAAATAGATGTTTGCTAAATCAGGATTCTTTCCTCTAGGATACTGGAGTCACCTCAACAGCCTCCCACTTCATTTCCTCTTTAAAGGGCTATATTAGTTAACTGTTACTGTATAGTAAACCATCATGAAACTCAGTGGTGTGAAAAACAATTGCTCATGAGTCTGTAGGCCAGATGGGTGGTTCTGCTGCTCTGAGCAGGCTTGGCTCATCTCACCTGGGCTTATTCATATATCTGTAGTCAGTTAGCTGGCAAGTCAGCAGGTGGCTGGCGGGGCTATGATGGTCTCATTCATGTCTGGAGTTGGCTGGCTTCTGTGTGGGCAGCAGGGGTGATGATCCAGCAGTCTAGCCTGGGCTTGCTGTCATGCATGCAAGGCTTCCTGGGGCCTGAGTGTGATCCACCATCACTTCTGCAGCACTCTATTGGCCAAAGCTAGGCTGGTCCCTATTCAAGGCCTGGGGAACTAGACCCTACCTTTTAGATGGAAGAGCAGCAAAGTCATATTATAAAGGGTATGGAGATGGGAGGGCTGAGTGTGGCTAGTTTTGATATAAAACTAGCACTAGAGCATTGATGCCTGGTGTGGGGAGTTCAGAATATACTTGTCAGTTGAGGAAGTAGCAGTGTCGCCTCCCAGTTTTAAGGCCAGGTTAGAGTGGATTCAAATGCCAGCTCCAGCAACCATCTGAGAGGCCTTTGGGTGACTTACTCCACCTCCCCGAGCTTCGGTTTCCTCATAGGGTTGTTGTGAAGGTCAATCAAGGGAACGCAGGGAAGGGGCTGAGCACAGGCCAGTGTACCTGATGCTCTCAGAGTGAACAGTCAACAACTAGAGCTCATCTCATCCTTCAAACACAGAGTTCATCCTGGGCTCTGTTGACTCCTGCCTCGGGGTCCTGAGGCTGAGAAGGAGATGGAAACCAGACCATATGGGAGCATGATTTCATATTGAGGACCATGAAATGTCAGTTACAGAGTAAGAGTTTCATTATAGTTCTTTGGGAAAAGAAGTAAGGAATGTGATCTGGTGGGCAGAAGGGAAGGGGCTGAGGAGGAGGATGGGGGCAGGAGAGATAGATGGAGGTCCAAGAGGGAAATGCTGAGCCATCAGAAAGGAGTCTCCCCTCATCCCCTAAAAAATAACGTGAATGACATTTTTATGTGATGTTTTGTTTTTGCTCTGATTACAAAATGACTGTGTGTTGACTTGACAGAGTTTTAAAAATGCACAGACTGAGAGCATTATGCTAAGTGAAGTAAGTCCAACACAGAACACGTGTGCTCACTTAGATATGAAATCTAAAATCAAAACAAGAAACCCAAATTCACAGATACAGAAAACAGGTGGATGATTGCCAGAGGTGGGGGTGGGTAAAATGGGTGAAAGGGGTCAAAAGGAGGAAACTTCCAGTGATAAATAACTCATGGGATGTAACATACAACATGGAGACTCTAGCTAATTATACTATAGTGCATATCTGAATGTTGGTAAGAACAGATCTTAAAACTTCTCATCACCAGAAAAAAATGTGTAACTATGTGTAGCGACTAAACCACCACCACCACATGTGATGAATATCAACTAGACATATTGTAGTGATCATTTAACAATATATGAAAGTGAAAGTCAGTTGTGTCTGATTCTTTGAGACCCCGTGGACTATACAGTACATGGAATTCTCCAGGCCAGAACAGTGGAGTGGGTAGCCTTTCCCTTCTCCAGGGGATCTTCCCAACCCAGGTCTCCCCCATTGCAGACAGATTCTTTACCAGCTGAGCCACAAGGGAAGCCCAGTATATGCGATATAACAATATATATATAGTTATATATATACAAACAGCAAATCATTATGTTGTATAGCTTGAAGTAATATAATGTTAATGTCAATAAAAACAAAACAGAACAAACGCAAAATACACAGACTATTTCACTCCTAATCCCACCAACTGGGTATCAGTGGCTGATATTTACAAGAGCCTCAACGTGTGTGCCAACACTGTCACAAATGCTTCAAAATCCCATGACTCTTGTGGCAACTCTAGGAGCCAGATGTGCCGGCCCCATTGCACAGGGGAGGGGCGGACGGGAGCACAGAGGATGTAAATCCTCACCCAGGCCATCAGCTCTGGTGAACAGCAGAGCCTGGATTCCAGCCCAAGCTACCTAGGGCCTGAAGTCTTGCATGTCCCCACAGGGCAAGGCACTACCTGGGCACGGCTGACACTTGGTGTATTTCCCTCTATTTTCTTTCACTTTCTGGAAACTGTACCACTACTTTATTACTTTTTCAAAGGCTATTTGAAAAATGAGTACTTGTTAGATGTGGCTGTCTTCCCCTTCCTTTTTTTTTTTTTTGTAATTCATAATTTTTACAAACAGTCATCCCTCCATATCCATGGGTTCCCTAATGAAGGATTCAACCAACCACAGATTGAGAATATTTTGGGGAAAAAAAGTCCAGAAAGTTCCAAAAACAAAACTTGAATTTGCCACGTGCCCAGCAGCTACTTATATGGCATTTACATTGTATTAGGTATGATAGGTAACCTAGAAATGACTTAGCATATTGAGAATGGTGTTATATGCAAATACTGCACCATTTTCTATAAGGGACTTGAACATTTGTGGATTTCGGTATCTACAGTGGTGGGGAAGGCAGGGGGTGATCCTGGGACCAATCCCCTGTGAATACCAAGGGACAACTGCGACTTCAAACTTACAGAAGGGTTGAAAGACTAGTATAAAACACTCTATATCAACCAGTTATTTACCACATCTTTTCTCATTTTCTCTCTTCACATAATTATTTATATGTGTGTATGCATTTTTCTGAACAATCTGACATTAAATTGGAGATATCATGGTCTTTAACTCCTAAATGCTTCAGTATGCATTTCCTAAAAACAAAGACATGTCCATTCATAACCACAGTACAAAGAGCAAACTCAGGACATTTAGCACTGTAGCAACACTATCATCTAATTTATGGTCCATATTTAAACTTATCAGCTGTGTGTGTGTCTATGTGTGTAATTTTTTTTCCCAGTCCAGGATCTAAACCAGGATCCTGTATTACAAGTAGCAGTCCTATCACTTTAGCCTCCTTTAAACTGGAATACAGTCTCAATCTTTGTCTTTTTTCTTTTAAATGAAGTGTATTTGATTTACAATATTGTTAGTTTTAGATGTACAACATAGTGAGTCGATATTTTCGCAGGTTCTGTTCCATTGCAGGTTATTTCAAGATAATGGGTGTTAATTCCCTGTGGTGCACAGTATATTTTGGCTGTTTTGAATAATGCTGCCTGGAATGTTTGTGTACAGAGTTTGTAAGGACACATTTTCCTTCCTCTGGGCTATATACATGAGAATGGAGTTGCTGGGTCCCATGGTAACTCTGCATCTAGTCATTTGAGGGACTGGGAGAGCCCCTCAGTGGCTGTTCCATTTTATCTCCCCACCAGCAGTGTAGGGGTTCCTTTCAAAATACTTCTACAAATAGAAACAACCCAAGAGATGGGCATCACTACTCTCATCTTCCCAACAAAGACTGAAGGGCAGAAAGGGGATGTGACTTCTCAAAAGACACCCTGCCACAAGGACTGGGCTCCAATCCTGGGACTGCCCTCCTTCCTTCAGGAAACCTGGCTTTCAGGCCAAAACAGTAGGTATTTGAGAGGTGATGGGGTAATGGGCAGAGAAAAGGAATCTGCAGATACCAAGCCTCACAACGGAGATGGAAGTTTCTGGTTTTAGGAATGGAGATATCAAAGCCACTTATGTTTTTGTTTTATTAGGTGATAGCCAGAGCCAGGTTCTGACTAATTAATGATGATCAAAGTGCTCTGGCAAGATGGAGTGCTCTGCAAACACCAGCCATGAATTATTTACAACTGGGTCTTCTTAGCTGGAAGGAAGGAGGCTGCCAAGGAGTAGAAAAAACCAAGGTCCTCACTTCCCCCTCAGCTTGCCTGAGCCTGAGCCCTCTTGCAGGACTCAGTTTCTCAATCCAGAAAATGGGTCTAGATATGTGCTCACATTCCTTTACATTCCTAGGCCAGGACTCAGGCAACCTGAGTCCTGTTCCCATCGAGGCAGTACATACCAAGCTACCTCCACCAAACAATAATTAATAATATCACACAAAGTTCAGGGGTAGACAAACATTTTCTATAAAGACCAGGTTTTTATTAGGTCTTTGGGCTAATTAAACACTTGGGCTTTGTAGGCCTGTCACAGCACTCAACCCTGCCTTTGCAATGCAAACCCACCACAGACAATATATAAATGAATGAAACCAGCCGTCCTATGAAATCTTCTTTGTGGACACTGAAATTTGACTTCTGTATAATTTTCACGTTATAAAATATTATTCTTCTTTTTATTTCTCCCTACTATTTAAGAATATAAAAACCATTCCTAGCTCTTGGACTATATAATATCAGGTGTTGCCTCAAAATGTTAAACATAATTGCTGTTTAACTCAACAATTCTACTCCTAAGTATGTACCGAAAATAAATGAAAATGTAAGGGACTTCCCTGGCAGTCCAGTGGTTAAGACTCCATACTTCCACTGCAGGGGATGCAGGTTCGATCTCTGGTCAGGGAACTAAGATCCCATATGCTACGTGGCCAAAAAAACAAAGTGGAAGAAAAACACAAATGTCCATCAACTGATGAATGGATAAACAAAATGTGGTATATCCAATGAAATATTGTTCAACCATAAAAAGGACCAAAGTTTTATATACACGTTACAATATGGATTAGCCCTGAAAACAGTCAGGCTTTCAAGAAAGCCAAGGCTCAGAGAAAGAACAGACAAGGACACAGGTAACCAGTGGTGTGGTGTGAGCAGAACCAGGTCTTTGAAATCTCTGTCCAGTGCTTGCTGCAGCAGATTTTCCCAGAGTTACATTCAGAAACCAGTATGCCACTCCTCAAAGCCCCAGGGGAGAAGAGATCTAGGGAGGGGACGCCTCTCTAGACCTGTCCCTCCCTCCTACGCCTCCGCATCACCCTGCCTGTTCCTCATGCCACCTTCCTCCTCTGCCCCTGGGGTCCTCCCAGTCCTTTTCTCTCCTTTCCTTCCCAGAACCACTAAGTAAGGCTGTCCCTCCCTACTTCTTACTCAGGGTGCTGCGGAGGGGGGCAGTGGGAAGACTACAGGGAGGCTTCTTCAGAAATCCAGTCCATGTGACACATCTGGAAAAGGGCTCCAAAAGGGTGAGGAACAAGTCCAGGTCACACAGCAGATATGGAACATTTGAGTTCCTTGATATTTTTGAGAACGGAGAGGGTTTGGGGCAAGGATAGGGTTTGCAATGAGCCAAGCTCTATCCCATTCCTGATTTTTCTCCACACAACACATACCCCCATAACTTCCGACGACCCCTGCCCTGCTTCACACTTTCAAAGGCACTAACTACTACAAGAAGGGCTTTTAAAAATATTAAAATACTAAGTGTAGAAAAAACCCAGCACCTAGATTCAAATCCTGGCTTCTTCACTCACCATCTGTGTGACCTCTGGCAGCTCATTTCATATCTCTGACCTCAGTTTCTTCACCTATAATATGGGAACGATAGCAGTACCAATTCAAAGAGTTGTGTGACAATCAAATGAGGCTATAAAAAGCACTAAAAACAACTGCATGGCCCTAGCAAGCACTTAATACATCATTGCATTTTCTCAGTGATTTCCTTCATACATTTTTTCCCTACAAAAATGAAATCATTCTGTATTCACTATTTTATAATGGATCTTATCCTTCACCTTAACTGAATTAACATCTTTCCATAGCATTAGAAATTTTCCTATAGAACACCTTTCTTTTTCCTTTTTTTTGGCCTCACCATGCATGGCTTTTGGGGATCTTAGTTTTCTGAACAGGGATCAAACCCAGGCCTTTAGCAGTGAAAGGAGAGTCCTAACCACTAGACCACCAGGGAATGACCTAGAACATCTTTCTTAAGATAGCATATGCCTATGTAGTATTCCATTTCCTGAAGTGGGATCCTCAGTATGATCTTTGTTTTTCCATGACCAAACATGTTCTTCCTTGTCTTTGACCAATTACTGCTTCAGGGTAAATTCCTAGGGAACTGGCTGAGTCAAAGGGTGTGCAGGTGTTTTAGGCTTTTGGCCCATAATTGTCAAACTGCTCCTAAGAAAAGTTCACAACTAGTTTCACTTCCACCAACTTGGAAAAGAAGGCTCCATGCTCTCCAAGGCCTTGTCTCTGCTTACCATTTAGAAACATCATTTCTAACTTGACCCAAGAGAAGTGCTATTTGCTGCCATATTTTGATCTGCAGCCCCAACTCTTCCTAATGGAACTCAGTTCAGGCATCTGCTTAACCTTAAGATTCTCTGGGTGGCTCTGGGCTGGTCATCAACTTCTCTGAACCCAGAAGTCTCAGCTATAATTCACAAATAAGTCCTTAGTTTCTCTCTCGCACTCTTTTTCTTTTTTTTTTTCCTACACCAGGTCTTACTTGCAGCATGTAGGTTCTCAGTTGTGGCATTATGGATCTAGTTCCCTGACCAGGGATCGAACCCGGGTTCCTGCTCAGTCTTAACCACTGGATCACCAGGGAAGTCCCCTAAGTTTCCTACATAATATATGTAAAAACTCAACCCCAAGTCACATTCCAATTATTTGAAACATGGCTGTAGCAGAAACAAGGATGGCATCTCAGGAGACCCCTGTAGATAACTGTGGTGCACATGTGGAAACTGAGGCCTGGGATGCGGAAGTTTTCCGAATAAGGGAAAATCAGAAATATCTTATAGAAAATGGGTGAAAACATGACTAGGCAATTTAGAGAGGAAATCTAAATGTGTGTTACTAGACAAAGAGATGTTCAAACTCATTAGTTATCAGGAAAATGCAAGCCAAACAAACAGAAATCAAGTCACAGAGTAGCAAACATTAGGAAGTTGGATAAAACCAAGCGTCATGAGGGTATAGGGAAATGGGGCTTTATACACCGCTGCGGAAGCATACTAGGACCGTGAAACCCAGCAATTCCACTTCTGGACAAATATCCCAGGGACCTTCCCACCAGCCAAGGGTTTTCACTGCAGTTGCTGTCTGTGGAAGCTAAATAGTATAGAGTTAGTGGTTCAGTCAGGTCCAACTCTTTGCAACCCCATGGGCTGTGGCCCCTCAGGCTTCTCTGTCCATGGAATTCTCCAGGCAAGAATACTGGAATGGGTTGCCATCCATTTCTCCAGATGATTTTCCCAACCCAGGGATCAAATCTGGGTCTCCTGCACTGCAGGCAGATTCTTTACTGTCTGAGCCACCAGGGAAGGAGAAAATGCCCCTCACTGGGAGCAGATATGCAAAATAAGATGAAGGCATCTTATAGAACAATTATGCAGCAATTCAAAACAATGAAATAGATCTCAGCTCAACAAACAAAGGCCTGTGGGCCAAATGTGACACGTCACCTGTTTTTGTACAACTTCACTCAAGCTGAGAATGATTTACATTTTTAAACGGTGGAAGAAAAAAGAATATGTTGTGACATATGAAAATGAGTAAACATATTATCTCCCTTAACTCCTGTGGGTCAAGAGTTTGGGAATGGCTTGACTGAGTGTTTCTGATTTGGGGTCTGTCACGAAGTTGCAGTTAAGATGTCGATGGGGCTGTAATTATCTGAAGGTTTGCCTGGGGTGGGAGAATCACTCAAGATGGTTCACTTACATGCCTGGCAAGTTGGAACTGTTGGCAGGAGGCCTCACTTCTTCTTAGACCACTCCATAGGGCTGCTTGAGTGTACTCACAGCATGGCAGCCGGCTTCACCTAGAGTTGGTAATCCAGGGCAGCAGAGGATACTGCAATGTCATCCATTCCCAAGCCTTGGAATCTGCACACTGATATCCTTGCGAATAGCCTATTTGTTGAGTAGGGTATGCACTTGCATAAATTGCATACAATTGCAATACAATTGCATACAACTGCACTGTATTCAGTGCAATTCAGCAAATATTCAGCTCTCTTCAGGGACTGCTTAAAGATATGAATACTGGGAGATCTCACTGGGGGCCATCTTGGAGGCTGGTTACCACAGTAAGAAACACAATGTGACCTACAGTAGATCCTTTTTAATTAAAAAATTAAATTCACAGTCACATAAGACAATACTACACACTTGACAAAGCTATGTACAAATTCAAAGGTATTTATTATAAACAGAACGGGGGAGGAGGGTAATGGGATTGGAGGGGAGGGATGACAAGAAATGAATGAAAGAGTGAATTAATAAAACCAGAGAAAAGCCTTTCACAAACCAACTAAGAGTGGGCTAGGAACTGAGATGATTAATTCAATTCTCTTTATTCATGCCCCCATCCTACTCCATACTGCTCCCACAAAGGGAAGAGAGATGAAGAAAACAGTTTCCTTGATTTCTTAGATCACAAGAACCCAGCCTCCCTCATTAAGCGCCCCTTTCTCTGCCTGACACATATTATTCAATTCATGGTTGTCCTGCATGGTCTCCAGAGTTCCAGTTCCTGGTTAAATAGAGAAGATTTTTGCCTGCAAGAAGGGGTGTGGGGACCAGCAGAACAAGCCTGGGAAGAAAACCCCTAGCTATTACCCAAATAGTGGTGCTGGTGCATTGCTCACCCCTCTTGCCAGGGTTCTTCCTTCTCTGGAGACAAAGGGCTTTCAGAGTGCAGAGGTCTGCAAATGCCCTGAGGTCCAGCGTGTGGGTGGTGGGAGAATCGAAACTCTCATTTCTTTAAAAATATATCTTGTGGCTCTAGGCCTTGTGACTTCTTTTATTTCTTTTAATCTTTGTAAGCTCACCATGCAAGAATTGTTATTTCAAGATACCCAGAAAAGTTACATTGTTTTTAACTGTTTTCCCTTCCTGTAAAGTCATTCATTCATTCATCCAGCAAATACTTATGGAGAACCTACTATGTGCCAGTACTAGCCATACAGCAGTGAACAAAGCAGGCAAAGGCCCTGTCCTCATAAGGGGGTGGGGGAGTAGTGGGAACAGATATGAGACAGTATACAAACAAAAAATACAGTATGTAAACTAAAATCGGTTAAAGAGACAAAAAGTCATTGTGTTATTAAGGAATTCTTGTATTTGAACTGAGACCTGAAGGGTAATAAGGAGTTAGCCCAGTGAAGAGATGTTTTGGAGAAAAAATAGCAGGTGTAAAGGCCCTGAGGAGAAGGCAATGGCAACCCACTCCAGTACTCCTGCCTGGAAAATCCCATGGACGGAAGAGCCCATTGGCTGTAGTCCATGGGGTTGCTGAGTGTCGGACACAACTGAGCGACTTCACTTTGACTTTTCACTTTCATGCATTGGAGAAGGCAATGGCAACCCATTCCAGTGTTCTTGCCTGGAGAATCCCAGGGACAGGGGAGCCTGGTGGGCTGCTGTCTATGGGGTCGCACAGAGTCGGACACGACTGAAGCGACTTAGCAGTTAGCAGTAAAGGCCCTGAGGTAGGAATAAACTTGTGTTGGAGGTGATTAGGAAGGCAGGCAGGACTCATATCAGAGAGGTTATGGTAGTTCTTTGTCTAAAGAACTTGGGCTTTATTCTGAGAGTGTCAGATACAACTGACTCCACCATAATTAGTCACATGACCTTGGCCAAATTACTTCACTCCTCTGAGCTTACTTTACCTATCTATAAAGTGGGTAATATTCAGTTAGCCAAAAAAGTTCCTTTGGTTTTAAAGTAAAAATAAAAGACACATTTTCCATTTTCACCAAGAACTTTATTGAACGTATTCACCGTTTTGTTCTACTACCTTCTGCCATTTTTCAGGCAACTTCATAATCCCATCTTCCCAAAACTTTTTGTCTTTTTGAGCAAAGAACTGGTCCAGGTGCCTTCTACAGTCTTCCAGGGAATTGAAACTTTTTCCATTAAGAGAATTTTGTAAAGAACGAAATAAATGGAAATCCGAAGGTGCAATGTCTGGTGAATACGGCGGATGAATCAGAACTTCCCAGCCAAGCTGTAACAGTTTTTGCCTGGTCATCAAAGAAACATGTGGCCTCGCATTATCCTGATGGAAGATTATGCGCTCTCTGTTGACTAATTCTGGACGCTTTTCATCGAGTGCTGCTTTCAGTTGGTCTAACTGGGAGCAGTACTTGTTGGAATTAATCGTTTGGTTTTCTGGAAGGAGCTCATAATAGAGGACTCCCTTCCAATCCCACCATATACACAACATCACCTTCTTTGGATGAAGACTGGCCTTTGGTGTAGTTGGTGGTAGTTCATTTTGCTTGCCCCACGATCCCTTCTGTTCCACATTATTGTACAGTATCCACTTTTCATCGCCTGTCACAATTTGTTTTAAAAACGGAACGTTTTCATTACGTTTAAGCAGAGAATCACACGTGGAAATACGGTCAAGAAGGTTTTTTTCACTTAAAGTACGTGGGACCCAAACACCAAAGCGATTAACATAACCAAGCTGGTGCAGGTGGTTTTCAACACTTGATTTAGACACTTTGAGTATGTCAGCTATCTCCCTTGTGGTATAACGTTGATTGTTCTCAATTAATGTCTCAATTTGACTGCTGTCAACTTCAACTGGTCTACCCAACCGCGGGGCATGGTCCAGCGAGAAATCTCCAGCACGAAACTTTGCAAACCACTTTTGACACGTTCGATCAGTCACAGCACCTTCTCCATACACTGTACAAATCTTCTTTTGTGTTTCAGTTGCATTTTTTCCTTTCTTGAAATAATAAAGCATAATATGTGGGAAATGTTGCTTTTTTTCTTCCATCTTCAGTATTAAAATGGCTACACAAAAATTCACCAATTTTGGTAAGTTGTTTTTTTTTTTTTAATGCACGCTAATATGACAGCTATCGCGATACAATCTAACAAAATTGTTTCCAATGAAGTTAAAGACAATTAAGCACTACTAGATCAATCTTGCAGGAAAAACCAANATGTTGCTTTTTTTCTTCCATCTTCAGTATTAAAATGGCTACACAAAAATTCACCAATTTTGGTAAGTTGTTTTTTTTTTTTTAATGCACGCTAATATGACAGCTATCGCGATACAATCTAACAAAATTGTTTCCAATGAAGTTAAAGACAATTAAGCACTACTAGATCAATCTTGCAGGAAAAACCAAGTGAACTTTTTGGCCACCACATCTTAAGATTCCCATGATGGAGGGACTCAATTACTGGTATTTGCAGAACGCAATGGCACCCCACTCCAGTACTCTTGCCTGGAAAATCCCATGGATGGAGGAGCCTGGTAGGCTGCAGTCCATGGGGTCGCGAAGGGTCGGTCACGACTGAGCGACTTCACTTTCACTTTTCACTTTCATGTATTGGAGAAGGCAATGGCAACCCACTCCAGTACTCTTGCCTGGAAAATCCCAGGGACGGGGGAGCCTGGTGGGGTGCTGTCTATGGGGTCGCACAGAGTCGAACACAACTGATGCGACTTAGCAGCAGCAGGAGACAAGGGGTAGAAAAAATGGCTTCAGTCGCTCTGAGTTACTCCAGTTTTCTCCATCTCCTGCTACTCTGCGACCCCACCTGCCCTTCCTCCTCTTACTGCCCTGAGCACCAAAGCCCCTTCTTTTATAGCTCTGCTTGAGGTCTCCCTCTATACTGGATTTCCCTCCAACCAGCCCCCATCTTTTTCCACCCTCTCCCCTGAGACCCTCCTCCTCTCGCTTGAATTTGAGCTACAAACACTTCCTATTTCTAGCCCCGCCCACTTTCTGGGACACCTCTACCGACATCTCTTTCCCATCCCTCCTCCAAACTACGCACCCCCCCACACCCCATACAGACTTCTCTCGGACCTCTCACCAAGCTGTTTAACCCTTTCTCCTATCTTCCAAAGAAACTACTCTTTAAACTGCTCCCTCCATTCCCCCCACCAGTCCCGAAACAGTCTTTGCAAACTGTTCATTCCTCCAAAGTTTACTCGTAAAACGTTATTCCTTTACCATCTTCATCTTCCAAATCGTTCCCTATTTCCCCCAATTCTTAAGTACTTCGCTCCTCAGGACCCGACTCCACCCAACTCTTCTCGGGTCTCTCACTCCACCCACAAAAGAAGCTGGATCGCGCTCCAGACAGTCTCTTCCTTCCAGTCACCCTCCCAACTATCTCTCCCAGCGGCCTCTCCCTCCACCACTTAAAACGTCCCCTCGAAAGAACCTCACAGTCCTACCCTCCGCTAATTCCCCTCTCTGATGTTCCCGCTATTTCCTGGGTTCCAGGTCTCCCCCACTCTCGCAAGCATCACGCGCTGGGCTCCCTCCCCACCCAGGGAAGAGCCCCTTCCCGCACATACCTCGAGGTTCCGGCCCGCGCCGCCCCCTTCTCCGTCCTCCGCCCGCGCTCGGCCACTCTTTCCCTGTTTCTCCTGCTCTGTCCTGTTCGCCCCCTTCCATTTCTCTGCCTTCCGACTCAAAGCCACTCATTTCCTACTCCACAAAGGGGGGCCTCCCTACCCCAGGGGTCCCTCTGGGGCGCCCCTACTTCTGCGCATTCAGCCTTGCGCGAGCACTTCCGGGGCAAAGCACGCGAGGGCGTGCACGTGGGGCCGCGGCGCAGAGGATAGCGCCTAGTGTCAAATCCACCAGCTGTAGAGCTGGGGAAGGGGCGTGGGGAACTGGGATGCGCCGAGGATGGGGAGTGATGGTGTGTGGAGTTCGAGCGGATGCAACTTGCAGTGTGGCTAGTGGTTGACAGATCTGGATCAGTGGTGTCAGAAGCTCTGGGTTCTCCCTGCCCCATGAGTCCCACCGTCACTACCGTAGTTGAGTCTGTGATCTGCAAACTTGGCATGCAAAAAAGATAGAGATGTTTGCCAAAATGCAGGTTCCAAGCCCCTAGCCCCAAAAGATTGAAATTCTGAAGCCATGGAATAGGACCTAGAATCCTGCGTTTTTAAAAAAATCATTTTTCGACATTTTGATGCAGAAGTCTGCGAAACTGACTTTGAGACTCAAAAGACTGTCAACATTTCTTGTTTCCTTAGACTGGTCATGGTATTTATTCTCTTCACCAAACCCATCCCTACCCCTCAGAAACCTCACACACAAAATACAAAGGAGACCTTAGTTCTGCCTAGAATACAACTGGTCAGCTCCATGTGGCTCCACTCAAACGCGCACTCCCAGTTAGAGAAAGAGGTTATATTCAGTACTCTGCTCCAAGACCAAGTTTTAGATTCTCGTCCCTCTTTTCCTGGACCACTTCCTTCAAGCAGTTGGCAGGACTGCTAGAAGTCTGGGTGATGCTCTATGTCTTGATATTTTAAATATTTTTTGCTGAATTTTGATAGAACCTGTGTGTGCCATGAAAGCAATATTAGTTGAATATTTAGAAATAAACGCCCGTTGGACTTCCCTGACTGTCCAGTGGTTAACGCTCTTTTCCCTTAATGCAGGGGGCCAAGGTTCCATCCCTGGTCAGGGAACTAGATTTCACATGGCACAACTAAGGGTTTGCATGGATCTAAATAACCCAAAACTAGCTCTCAGGGCCCGGAGAAGGCAATGGCACCCTACTCTAGTACTCTTGCCTGGAAAATCCCATGGACGGAGGAGCCTGGAAGGCTGCAGTCCATGAGGTCGCTGAGGGTCGGACACGACTGAGCGACTTCACTTTCACTTTTCATGCATTGGAGAAGGCAATGGCAACCCACTCCAGTGTTCTTGCCTGGAGAACCCCAGGGACGGGGGAGCATAATGAGCTGCCGTCTGTGGGGTCGCACAGAGTCGGACATGACTGAAGTGACTTAGCAGCAGCAGCAGTTCTCAGCGCCTCTATCCGCAAGGGATGCACCTGAGGGGAGGCGATCTGGAGTACCTGGCAGTACGGCAGATCAGCATCAGCGATGTTTAGACACATCCAGGCAACCCGGCAACAAGCTCGCCTGGTGCAAGTTCTGCAGTCTCTAGGGCACCCTCTGCGATGTGACACCGCCCTCTGGTGGCCACAAGCATGCTTGCGGCGTCCGGGAAGGGAGACCGACGGGACCCTGCAGCACTAGCTTTCACTGGGACCTGCTTTGGGAGAGTTCCCCACAAGGGCCGCGGACTTGTTCACCGGGGAACCAAACATTTTAAAGAACACCAACTACGAGCCGGCACAGGGCAAAGCGCTTTACAGATATTAACTCAATCCTCACATAAATCCTAACAGATAGCCTCATTTAAGAGTTTGCTACAGGTCACTCAGAGAGCAAGTCTTGACTATTTTTAGTTGTATAAAATATATTTGTGTTTCCATTTCTGAAAGATTTTGCTATATACAGAGTTCTAGGTTGACAGATTCTTTAAGCACAATGAAAATTTCATTCCCCCTTCACAGGGCTTCCACAGATGCTATTGGGAAGTCAGAAGTTGTTTTTTTTTTTTTTTCTAATTGCTTANTGTGTTTCCATTTCTGAAAGATTTTGCTATATACAGAGTTCTAGGTTGACAGATTCTTTAAGCACAATGAAAATTTCATTCCCCCTTCACAGGGCTTCCACAGATGCTATTGGGAAGTCAGAAGTTGTTTTTTTTTTTTTTTCTAATTGCTTATTTACCTTTTATATACTACTTTTTCACCATGATGTATCTGTCATGGACTTACTTTTAGTTATCCTCTTTGAATTTCATTGGGTTTTCTGAATCTGTACCTAGTACGTCTTTCATATACCTTTTTCTGTATTTTCCTTCTGGGAATCTGATTAAATCTGTTGATCGTTCTATCCAACAGCTTAAGGTGTTTGTCTTCTGTACTTCTCTATACACTAGTTTCTGATTCTCACTTATATTACTTTTAGTTATCCTCTTTGAATTTCACTGGGTTTCCTGAATCTGTACCTTGGTATGTTTTACATATGCCTTTTTCTGTATTTTCCTTCTGGGAATCTGATTAAATCTATGTTGTTCTTTCTACCCACCAGCTAAGGTGTTTGTCTTTTGTGCTTCTCTGTGCACTAGTTTCTGAACAATTTATTCTCACCTATATTTCAGTTCATTAATTCTTCTTTTATATTTAATTTGCTGTCAAACATATAGCTGTTGGAGTTTTTTTAATTAGCTTTTAAAAAAAATTCCATTTGGTTATTTTCTCAAACCTGCTATGTCAATTTTTTAAGGTTTGCCTTTATAGATGTTTTCAACAGGGTCTTTTATCTCTCTAAAAACACTAAGAAAAAATCAAGAAGTGCTATCTTATACCCTTTTAATCCCAATACCTGATGTATTTTTGTCTGTATTTGTTGTCTATTATTTCTACATGTTCTCTTTCACGATTTATTTCCTTGAGTGTCTGATTATNTGTTTTCAACAGGGTCTTTTATCTCTCTAAAAACACTAAGAAAAAATCAAGAAGTGCTATCTTATACCCTTTTAATCCCAATACCTGATGTATTTTTGTCTGTATTTGTTGTCTATTATTTCTACATGTTCTCTTTCACGATTTATTTCCTTGAGTGTCTGATTATCTTTGAGAATGTGCTGGACACTATTTTAAAAAGAAGGGTGTGTGTGAAAACTTTAATGTCTGAGACGATAATATCTTTCTCTAAAGGATCATTTTCATTTGCTTTTATCAGGCAACTGAGCACACCACTAGGTCAGTTATAGTGTTTGAAGGCTGAGGATCTCTACACCTCCAAGACAAGCTGAATTTGGGAGTCTTGAGGGTGTCTTCATTTGGGGTCCCAGTTCAAATGTGGGACTCTCACATGGTGTTCATTCCCTTTTGAGAAAGTGTGGAGGAGGCAAGAGCTTGCGTGCGCGCATGATATTTGCCCAGAGTCAGGCTACCCTCCTCCTGTGGCCTCCAGCTTTCAATATATTTACACTTGTACCTCTTATACTGTGGGACTCCCAGCTTTCAACATATTTACACTTGTATCTCTTATACTACAAGTCCATCAGCCTTACAGCTGGGTTTCAAAGGTGTCTCTTTCCACCAGCAAATGCCTTCAGGTAAAAGTAGCTTTGAGCGTTGGGATTATGATTTAGTCTCTTGCTTCTCCTAGAGTTTGATCCTTAATTCTTTACTCTCCTCTTAGCTCTTTGGAAAGCTTTTCTTTTTCAACGTTTTATTCAGCTGAAGTTATTTTCCATGGAAGAGTCGGCCCTAATTAAGTAGACTACCCTTACCATTAGTGTAACCCTTCAGTCAACGCTATGTTACTCTCCCTCCAGCCTACCTGCACAGGACCCTTCTTGATCCGAGGAAGGGAGCTGACTGGAAGAGAGGAGATGGCGTTTCTGGTTTTATGGCTCTGTTTCAAAGTATAAATTCACAGTTCCTCAGGAAAAGCCACACTTTTTCCAGAAAGTGGACATAATACCTTAAATTTCTCCACTTACCTAGACTACCTCCTGTCATAGGGTAAAGGAGTTAAGAGAAGGCAGGAGCAGATCACCTGTAGTGAGGCAAGAAGGGGCAACAGTATTAGAGAGCTGCTGCACTAACCCAGGAAAAGTGTAAGCATATATAGACATATATGTGGGAACCTATTGTCTTAAGGGGGCCAGCTCTTCTCCAAGGTAGTTCAGATTAGTTCTCTTAAAGGGCTGGGGCAAGGAATTCTGGAGATTGGCCAGAGGCTGGGCCTGGCTGGGTCCATTTTTTTTCTTCGGGTGAAAGAGTTCTTTGTTTTGCATAGAATGGTGGGGAGGATGCAGAGGGCAGTTTTAACTCCAGGCTATTTGAGCGGTGTAACCTTCCTTCAGTATGATTCAACGTCTCCCAAATTACCCAAATCAAGTGACAGAGATGGCAGCTTCCGGCCAAAGGGCAGAGCGCGGAAAAACAGGACAAGGTCCCGGCCTGGGGTGTTCTAGGCTAGCCATGGGACACGGGTGGTTGGTGGAGGCCGCAGGAGGAGGGTAGCCTGGCTCTGGGCAAACACCTTGCGCGCTCCCAAGCTCTTGCCCCCTCCGCACTTTCTCAAAAGGGAATGAACACCAGACGGCGTGCGCAGCTGGAAACTGAATGTGTCAGGCAGGGGTCAGACCCACGTTCCTCTCCCAAACGGCGCCCCCGGCGGCGGCGGAATACGTCAAACCGGAAGCAGAAGTGCTCCACCGCCGAGGCTTTCGGGAAATGTAGTCTCCAGCCGAGCGACGAGCCCCGAGCAGCTCAGTCCGCACGCGTGTGCCCGAATTCCGTGGACTACCCTCCCAACCCAGAGCTGGTAAAATGTTCCGAGGTGGAAATGGGCTTCCCTTCTTTTTTCTGGCCTCGCAGCATGCGCGATCTTAGTTCCCTAACCAACACCAATAGAACCCGTGCCCCCTGCAGTGGCTTCCTCACAGGGAGATGCGCGCTGTTTTGGGGGCTGCGTGCAGCTTCATCCCAGCCCACTGTATTCATTCATAGAGGAGTGGTCTACTTCAGTCCTCACCTCCAACCCCTCTCCAGATGGGTCACACGTGAGTTTGGTGGGGTAGCCCCTGGGACACAGTCCAATGGCTCCTGCCCACCGTCTAACTTCTTTCCTTGGGTGAGCTCATGCACAGGATAAACACATGTCCTGGTGTGCCAGCACAATCCCAGCTTCCCATCTAGTTAGCGCCCCCTTGAGAATGAGCTCAATGGTCCCGGTTTAGTGGACCAATAACGAGTGAACACGCACTATATACAGTCACCCTACCCAAGATCCACTGAAATCCTGGTCTTGTAAACGCTAACGGCAAAGAAGTAGGACTGAGCGGGCTTGTCTGACCCCTGACAGTTTCGAACTCTGCCTAGGAACAACATAAAGGCGGACCCTGAGGGCTTCACACTCAGTGGGTAGAGTTTACTCCAGCAGCACACGCCTCCCTTCAGAAATCTCCAGACTGTTGTAAGCACCCATCGGTGTTAGATTACTCCCCACCGCCTTACCACCAAATACACAGGACATGAGTGCATGGCGAGCTCTCCTAAGAACTCGGGGTAGTAGCCGCGTAGTGGGCCTGTGGTTTTGCTGGGGATAAAGACATAAGCTCCAGCGATTTCAGATGCCCCTAATATTTCTTGGTGCCTGATATACCTAGCGCCATGCGTGGGGAGGGATAGAGGCCTCACCCTATGACCAGAGGTACCATCTCCTCTGGATACGACTCTGTTCCGTGGTTACATGTCAGTGGGGCCCTAGGAGTGAGAGGCTGTGAATCTCCCACCTCCTAATGAATCCTGTGGGGAGCATGTGCCCAGTTCTTGTGCTGCCCTTTAGAATGTAGGGGAACATGACATTTTTCATCTTTCACACTAGCAGCAATTCTAAGCTAACAGAAAAATCCATCCAAAACCCTGTGACTTAACTTTTAACTCTGTACTCTTAACTTTTTTAACTCTGTAACTCTTAACTTTTGAAAATGAATATTNTCTTTCACACTAGCAGCAATTCTAAGCTAACAGAAAAATCCATCCAAAACCCTGTGACTTAACTTTTAACTCTGTACTCTTAACTTTTAACTCTTTTAACTCTGTAACTCTTAACTTTTGAAAATGAATATTAAAATTTGAGAACTGGTAACTGCTAGTTTCTTAATGCACTTTTGTTTTAGTAAAACAAAAAACTCCATTAATCATTACAGCTAATACTTATCTGGTCATACCAGAATAAAATACCATCTATGTTGGCTTCCATCTATGTTATCAGGTCCAAATTTCTTGGCTCCTTTATCCATTAAAATGTTTACCAAAAAAAAGAAAGTTTTTCCAAAATTATAGGGCTTTCACTAAAATTTGCTAGCAAAAATTAGCTTTCCTTCCACCAGCACCTGCCAATAATCATTTAAGCTGCTTATCTATAGGAAGCCCTCTGCTCCCCTGTCCTCCCTTCTTTTTTAATTATTCCCTCAAATGGCATTTCTAGAGAGTGGGAACTGCTCTACCTGATTTTGACAGTACCGAGACATCCCTTTCTTGGGCCTGGATCAACTTCCCATCCTTGGAAGCATGACTGCACATTATTCCTTTTCCTAAATCCTTCAGGCATGCTGAATAGGTCAGCATAGGTTCATGGTACCAAGGGGGAACCAAGCTTGATTCCCCAGCTTGGTTGTGTGTGAGGAGGGACCAGATTAAGAGCAGGAAGGCAAACTAACTGTAAAAGAGTTTAAAATTCAGAGACACATATACAACAAATATGCATCACCCTAACAAATATTGATTTTTTTAAAAAACTGTAAAAATTTGTCTGTCTTTATCCCTTCTCATCCCTTTCCCCTCTAGCTCCAGAGGAAACCACAACTCTAAAGCTGATATTTTAATACTTTCCTACATTTACTTCACAAGTTGATTTTTTTAAAGGTGATATGGACCTTTAGTAAGTTTTATCACATTGTGTATAATCCCTCTGTAACTTTATTTTCAATTGTTTTTGATGTTAGCCTTGTTAGTACATGTACATGCAGTCCAACCATTTATTACACATTTGCGTTATCTCCTATACTGTGGAAAGGGCACTGAGCAAGATATGTAAGTTGCTGTTCTCAACCATCAAGCTGTTCACCTATTTTTGTACTTTAAGAATGTTATGTTTCAATAAAACTTACAAACACATACCTCCCCAAAAATAGAAGGGCATATAAAAAGGAAGTAAAATATTTACTATGTCAGGTGGTTGTAGGTATTGTAGAGAAAATGAAGCTGGAAAGGGAGATGGGAGTGTGCCATGAAGGAGGGCTGCTTTTTTACTATTATTTTTTGGCCACACCACACAGCTTGTGATATCTTAGTTCCCCTGAGCAGGGATTCAACCCGTACCTTCAGCAATAAAACAGAGAGTCCTAACCACTGGACTTCCAGGGAATTCTCATGAATTGCTATTTCGGTACAATAGTCAAGAAAGGGTTCACTGAACAAATATCTGCTGGAGATGAGGAACCAAACCAAGTGATATCTAGGGGAAGAAGATTCCAGAAAGAGTGAAAAGCAACAAGATATGGCCATCTTCAGATATCCTGCAAGTTAGCAAACAGAACTTAATGAACCTTGGATATGGGATGTGAAAGAAAGGAATCAAAAATGGTNAAGTGATATCTAGGGGAAGAAGATTCCAGAAAGAGTGAAAAGCAACAAGATATGGCCATCTTCAGATATCCTGCAAGTTAGCAAACAGAACTTAATGAACCTTGGATATGGGATGTGAAAGAAAGGAATCAAAAATGGTTACCCAGTTTAGAGCTTGAGCAACTGGGGTTACCTTTTCTCAGATAGGAGGTTTGAGGGAAGAACTTGACAACAGATGAGATTGGGATGGGGAGATTGTGAGTTAGTTCATCTTTGGACATATTAAATTTGGGATGTCTCTGTTAGAAATCCAAGTAGAGATGTCAAGTAGGCAGTTGGTTATGAGTATGGAATCTTGGAATGCAGATAAAATTTTCAAGTGGGTATTTAAAGCCTTCAGTCTGAATGAGGGCCCCAGTGAGGGAGACTGTAGAAAAAGAAAAGAGGTCCGAAGACAGAGCCCTGTAAGTCCAATATCAAGAGCAAGGGAAGATACGGAACTTACCTTACGCTGCCAACAAAGTACAAGTTCTCATTTTCCCCCTGCCAGACTTCAAATTTTTGCCAGCCTAATGAATATGAAATAATTTCTCACTGCTTTCCTTTGCAGTATTCTGATTTCAAGATAGAACATCTTTTCATTTTGAAAAGCCAATCTTCTTTGAGTATCAACACATCTCCACTACTGTTAACAAGACTACATTAAGTACCTATTGTGTCCCTGGCATTGTGATAAGCAAGGGAACAAAGTTAGCCAAATGATGTGGACTCTGCCTTCCTGGAATTCACCATCTACTTTGGGGTGGGGAGAAAAACCAATCAATCAAAAGTGCAAATCATGGTAAAGTGAAGGACATCAACATAATTTATTAGAATTTAAAAAGAGACCAATCTAGCCGGCAGTCATTAAAACCTTCCCTGATGTGACATTTGCATTTTTAACAAAAAGGAATTAACCAGTTCAGTATCTATCAAGGCCCACTGTAGCTACAAAGACCTGAGCACCAGCATCAGTATACCTAATAACAGAAGAATTGTTTTCTTATCCATGCTTGCACAGAGAAATGCAAAAGGCTTTGTAGGACATAATGCCTACCTTTGTGGGGCCTTTCCCCACACATACCCAGGCAGCAGGAGTGGAAGATTGGTTTTCTCCTGTTTCTCTTTTGTAATTTTGGGACAATTATTCCTGCACTATTATATCTAGTTCGCTCTTATATGAACTTCACACCATCTGGTTATACTTACCTATACATGCTGACACAGTAACCCCATTCTAGATATTTATCTCACTTTGGGTATTTTAAGAAAAAAAATTCCATGGAAATAAAAAGGCAAAGGTGCTTCAAAACGTATAAATATTCAATGTCATTATTATAAAACCAATGCCCCAAACTATCCAAATATTATTGCAATAGTAGTGGATTTCTTAAGGGGATCATGACACTATGTAGCAACATGAAAACATTTATAAGAAGGTTTTTTATTTAAGTATGATACAAGATTTTATCTACAGTACAGGCAAATACAAATAACTGATATATTAAGGGGTGAAGGCTGTGGGTGAATTGGGGGGTCTTAATTTACTGAAATAGTCAAGAAAAACCTTCCAAGTTCCTTCATTTTGTTTCCACTTGGGTCTCCCGTTTAAACTATCACCATATCCTTCTTCCATTCACCCTCAAAAGCCTGTTATATGCAGCTCCTTGAACATAACATGGCTCTGAAGACATGATGAAGATTAGAGGTTAAGAGCTATGCCTTTGCAGCCAGGCAGTTCTGGGTTCCAAGTCTGATATCTCTCTGGGTTTTTCTCCCCATTAGAAAATAAAGATATTATACATACACTGTTTCTTCAATGCAAGAAACAGAAATATAACAAAAGGGGAATCATTCCACTGGTTGTGGGAAGCCTACTGAATACCAGGAAGAGCTTCAGAAATTGAATCCAGTCCAAGGACTTTAGGAATGAGAAATGAGAATACCATCATGTCACCTCATCCTCTGCAACAACAGCAGATGTGCCCTCTCTGGTAAGGAATCAGGTTCCAAGCAACTTTAGGCCTTCACCTTACCAGCCTAGCAACCTCAAATCAAAGTATCCTTGCTAAAGTCTGTTTTGAAAAAATTCTGTTCAAAGACTCTAACTGGCTCGACAGTCCCTGAAATTATCTTTGAGCTCCTGGATGTCCTGACTTGTGTTCTTATGGTCAGTACAGTAGGGATTGTTACAAAAGGAAGAGGGGGGCAAAGACAAGATACCACAAGACCTATTAGGGGAGCTGTAAGGATTAAATGAAATGATGGCTGTAAAGTACTTAGCAGTGTCTTTCAAGAAGCATTCAGTAAATGCTATTATTAACTCACCTGGCTGTGATGAGTTTAGCAGTTAATCCCTCTTCCTTTGATGCACCACTCTTTAATCTTAGCCAAGTTCTGAAAATGGAAAAAGACAAACTGACTCCCATTCAACTAAGAAGGCTATTTATTGAAATAATACAATGATGTTCCAAGGATGTAATTCATATTGCCTAGAAAGCTCGATGTTCATAAATGCATGGTGTGTGGTTGCTGGGACTAGGCAATCCTTCATTCATGCATACATCCTGGGTTCCCCCTGCCAATGACGATGTGCTGAGATTCAGGGACTGGTTGGATCTAGGCCAGACTCCACACACAAACCAGTGGTCTCCTTTAGGTATCCTGGAACCAAATCTTTATAAACTTCCTTAACATTTATGTTGGACTCAACTGGTTACAATTCATGCCATTCTTGCAAATAGTCCACTATGGGGATCCCCAATCAAAAGCAAAAAGAGTTTCTGATAGGCTTCCCAGATAAGAAGTCAATCAGTGGAGAAGGTTCTGAGAATTACTGACAACATAGGCACAGTCTTGGCATTGTGTGTGCATGAAGGACTAAGTGGTGAACATCACAGAAAAGGTATTTTTGAACAGTTAAAAAGTCTTGGGAGGACATATCTGCTACAGAATAACCCATTCTGCTTCATGTGTGATAAATGCACTGGGCTAGACATCCCACATTTCTGACCCCACACGCATTTTTCCTGCAGAGGATTATGAAGAATGTTTTGGAGCTGCATCACATTATCCAGGATGAAACAAAAAGGATAGCTCCTGCTACCTGGCATGCAGAAAAGCCAGTAAGAAAGGATTACTATCAACACCAACCCTTATCACTCCTCCCCATGATTCATCATTAGGATGGAAAAATCTGCTTATCCTGGGGGCAGGGGCAGAGGCTCTTTCATGAAAGGTGTCAATTTCCACAGTTGCTCCCAAGTTTATCTGCACTACTGGTGCCAGTGAATGAACAAAGATTCTGGATATTCCTTTAGAACAGCCCATGGGAGACTTTAAAGGATATTAATGACTAGAGTGGGCTCCTGAAGTTTACCTCATGCTTTACTGATGGAAAAGCACCATAGGGCCAAAAATGTTAATTTTTTAATGGTGAAAATTTCCTTGGCACATAAAATGCCCCGCTATATGCTGATTCCCTTAACTGATTTAAAGGCAAATTTTATTCCAAGAGGTAACTGGATTCATACTTTACAGTAAAATTAAATTGGATTTTTTTTCCTCTATGGTTCTGTGTTGTTTTCCCATTGATCAAATCAATATAGGAAGTTTGGTGCAGTGCTTTCCCATGAGAGGATCATGAAAAGCACAGCAGGAAGACTTAATAAATTCTATGAAACTGACCATATGTTTCCTGAAATATGATACTTGGGAAAAGGAAAGAAGTCACTAGTAGTTCTACTATTTACAACTTTGGTTGTGCGCTTCCAACAAGCTGCTTTAAATAAGTATGACAAATTTGCATATGTCTTGCTGCCTCTTATATTCAATTCCTGAGTGCTTGTTAAATATTTGTGCATCTGATTTATTTTAAAACTTATTTTAAAGCCCTGAATTCCAAAATATCTTTTCAGTGGCAAGACCATGGGGCCAAAGATCCAGAAGACCTGCATTTTCCACCCAGCTTTACTGTTATAAACTGTATCAGGCTTGCAAACCACTTCACATCTTTGGCTTTCAGTTTCATCTGTACAAGGAAGAGGCTGGACCAGATTATTTAATTCTTTGAATGGTGAATTCCTGGAGGTGAAACTGGTTTCCATGGTAAGTTTAATGTAAGAGCTGCAGTTGAATTCATTTGTCAAGCCATTTAAAAATGAGTTTTGGTCATCACTGTGGGAGTTTTATTTATTAAAAAAGGCTGTAAACACCGAGAGTTACAAATCAAATTGTTGAAAGTTGGTGATTCCCTGAAATACACATATTCAAAACTTTACAAAGTCCAATATATAGGCATGTCATTTCTAACAGGTTATATAAGACGTCTGTAGTTGTTTTCACATGTATGTAATCAGATCTGAGAGTGTGGCTTTTATTTAAAAAAAAACACTGCTAGTACAGAGATTTCTCAACACACAATGCACACAAGCATACACACCTGCACGCATGTGTGCATGCACACACACACAATTCATTATATCCTCAAGCTTACTCTCCAGTAAGAATCTTCTGATACTGAATAATATTTTAACTAAAGCTTTCTTTGTAATTCTTAATGTCAAGGGTCCTAGAGTTTATTTCGTGTATGAATTCTCATATGTTTAGTAAGAGCTGAGCTTCGACTGAAGTTTTTCCCACATTCCTTACAAGCATAGGGTTTTTCTCCAGTATGGATCCTCTGATGATCATGCAGATTGGTTTTCTTTCGGAAAGCTCGCCCACATTCATTACATTCATAGGGTTTTTCTCCAGTATGAGTTCTCTCATGCTGAATGAGGGATGAACTCTGACTGAAGGCTTTCCCACAGTCAATACATTCATAAGGTTTCTCTCCAGTGTGGGTTCTCTCATGTTGAGTCAGTGATGAGCGTCGACTGAAAGCTTCTCCACATTCATTACATTCATAGGGTTTTTCCCCAGTATGAATTCTGTGATGCTCTATGAAACTTGTACTCCTTTTGAAAGCTTTTCCACATACATTACATTGATAGGGTTTCTCACCAGGATGAGAAATAGGTTGTTGACTGAAGGCCTGCTCACAGTCATAGGGGTTCTTGTCTCCAGTGTGGATCCTCTGATGGTCAGAGAAGTCTGCAATGTGACTGAAGTCTTCCCCACAGGCATTGCAATGATAGGACTTCACTTCAGTGACATTGCTTTCATCTTGAGGAGATGAGCTGTGCTTGAAATCTATGCTGTAGTTATTGCTTTGGTAAGGTTTGCCTCTCTTATGAATCCTCATGTGTTTGTAAAGGGATGGGCTCTGACCAAAAGCTCTCCCACATATGCTACATTCAAAAGGTTTCTCTCCTGTATGTGTCCTCTCGTGCTGGACAAGAGAAGAACATCGACTAAAAGCTTTCCCACATTCCTTACACTGGAAGGGTTTCTCTCCACTGTGTGTAACCTCATGCTGAGTGAGGGATGTGCCGTGTCTAAACGACCTCCCACACAAATTACATCGATAAGGTTTTTCTCCTGTGTGAATTCTCTGGTGCTGAACAAGAGAGGAGCTGCGCTGGAAGGCTTTCCCACAAAGACTACACTGATAGGGTTTCTCTCCGGTATGAGCATTCTCATGCTGACCTAGGGAGGAGCTATGCCTGAAGGCCTTCCCACACACATTACATTCAAAGGGTTTCTCTCCAGTGTGAATTCTCTGATGCTCAGTAAGTTGTGTCTTCCAGAGGAAGGTTTTCCCACAGTCAGTACATTCATGGTGCTTCTTTCCAGGATAAATTCCCTGATCTGTACCGTTGGGGAAAGCTCCATCTCCTTTATGAGTTTTCTCATGTTTAGTCAGAGATGATCTGTGAATAAATGCTTTTCTACATTTATTGCATTTATAAGGTTTCTTTTTTGTAAGGATATTATTCTGATTAAGCAAGTCTGAATTATGTCCCAAATTGCTCCCAAGGGTATCACATTCACTAGACCCAGGAGGAATGTTCAGTTGTGTAATCAGGTTTGTGTTCAATCTACAGTTTTCACCAAATGTATTTTGCTCACAAGTTTCCTCTGGTGTGATTATTTTCTTCTGGGTAGATGAATCTGGCCCCAGATGTCTCTTCCAGTTTTCCTTATGCCTTTCTAACTGGCCACTAAGGTCCCAAGCATCTTCTCCCGTGGTATGTGAAAGCTCATCTGTGCTAAGGGATACTTTAGATATACGCTGCTGCAGATGTGAAGATTTGGCTTCAGGCCTGGTCTTCCAGTCTGAAAGAAACCCAAAGTGCAAACATCCCCTATTCCCCTCTGTTAAAACAAACTGCTACAGTAGGAATGAAAAGACAGCAATTATATATCACTTTGTTTTGAAATTAGTCCAATAACTTCAAAAGAAGACCCTGAATGGAGAAAGGAAGAGTGGAGAGAGATGACAGAGCTACCATTGCAGAGTTATCATGAAGGATAAGTCCAGAATGAGAAAGTCCACATAGGGAGTAAGGGAACCAATTAGCATGAGAGAGTTAGGCACAGATATAAACAGAATAGGATCATAGTCTTTCATACAGAGTCCTATCTGCTATTCATGCCTCTTTGTCCATTTTACAAACTGCCATGGAATCTATCTCCCTAATACATTCATTTCATAATTTCTTTAAAGTCATTTCTGAGGCTTCAGATCTTCAAACCTTGCTGAGNAGTCTTTTCCAACACCACAGTTCAAAAGCATCAATTCTTTGGTGCTCAGCTTTCTTTAGAGTCCAACTCTGACATCTACATATGACTACTGGAAAAACTATAGCTCTGACTGGACCGACCTTTGTTGCAAAGTAATGTCCCTGCTTTTTAATATGCTGTCTAGGTTGGTCATAATTTTTCTTCCAAGGGGTAAGCGTCTTTTAATTTCATTAGCTTGTAATCTCCTACCAAAAATGGCAGCTGGAATACAGTTTGGCCTTTGTTGAATCCATAGACCAACTTGGAGAAAACTGACAACACTTTTGAATCCTTCAATTCATGAATGTGTTACGTGTATGCTAAGTCACTTTAGTCATGTCCAACTCTTTGTGACCCTATGGACTGTAGCCCACCAGGCTCCTCTGTCCATGGGATTCTCCAGGCCAGAATACTGGTGTGGGTTGCCAGGCCCTCCTCCAGGTGATCTTCCTAACCAAAGGAAGATCCGAACCCGCATCTCCTGAGTCTCCTGCATTGGCAGGAGAATTCTTTACCACTAGCGCCACCTGCGGAGAAGGCAATGGCACCCCACTCCAGTACTTTTGCCTGGAAAATCCCATGGATGGAGTAGCCTGGTGGGCTGCAGTCCATGGGATCGCTAGAGTCGGACACGACTGAGCGACTTCACTTTCACTTTTCACTTTCATGCATTGGAGGAGGAAATGGCAACCACTCCAGTGTTCTTGCCTGGAGAATCCCAGGGACGGGAGAGCCTGGTGGGCTGCCATCTATGGGGTCGCACAGAGTCGGACACGACTGAAGTGGCTTAGCAGAGCAGCAGCAGCAGTGCCACCTGGGAAGCCTTAGAATGTGGTATATGAATACATTTGTTTCATTTCTCTGCTTTTTCTCAGTAAACATTTGTAAATCTCATAGTATTAATACCAGTCTTGTATATAGTTTGTTAANACACGACTGAAGTGGCTTAGCAGAGCAGCAGCAGCAGTGCCACCTGGGAAGCCTTAGAATGTGGTATATGAATACATTTGTTTCATTTCTCTGCTTTTTCTCAGTAAACATTTGTAAATCTCATAGTATTAATACCAGTCTTGTATATAGTTTGTTAAAATGATCTCCCTATATTTTATTTTGGTGCTATTCTAATTTGGTTGTTTTATATCCATTGCCATTTTTTGCTAGTATGTAGAAATGTAATTTTTATATTGCCCTTCTATCCTGTGACCTTATAAAACTCATTTATCCATTTTAGTAATTAAAAAATAGATTCCTTAGGATGTTTTCCATACAGGTTCTTGGTGTCCACTCAAAAGACACAATTTTACTTCTTCCTTTCCATTCTTAATGCCTTTTCTTTCTTCTTTCCCTCCTTCCTTCCTTCCCCTCTTTCTCTTTGCCTGATTCCACTGGCTAAGATCTCCAATACCATGTTAAATAAGTGGTAAAAGTGGTTACATCTGCTTTACTCTTGATCTTAAGGGGAAAACCTTGAGCAAATGGCCCGACACATGGAGACTGGCAGAGGATGCTCCAAGCCTCCAAGAGATCTCTGAGCTGTACGTCAAACCCATCAACTTCTCACTGCTTACCTCCTGACTTTAGCCCTCACCTTTATCATACCTCCACTGAACTCTCCCAATAGCTTCCTTACTGTCTCCCTACCCCCAGTCCACCTCCCTGCCCCAGCTCCACTCCCACTTTATTCTCCATACAGCAGTCACATTAATCTTTTAAGACACAAGTCAACACAGCAGTGAGGGCCCCTCCTCTTTCTCCCACTCATCTCTTTTTCCCACACCCCTATTTAATGTAGTCTTTAAAAAAAAATATATATATATATATATATATATTTAAAATTAATTAATTAATTAAGTTTTGATTAGGCTGGGTCTTTGTTGCTACACATGGGCTTTCTCTCGTTGCAGCAAGCAAGGCTAACTCTTCCTTGCAGTGCACAGGCTTCTTATCGTGTTGGCTTCTCTCATTATGGAGCACAGGCTGTAGGTGCATGGGCTCAGTAGTTGTGGCACCTGGCCTTAGGTGCCCCATGGCATGTGGGATCTTCCAGGATCCGTGATTGAACCCATGTCCCCTGCATGGGCAGGTGGATTTCTTATCCACTGTACCATCATGGAAGTCCTAATGCAATGTCTTGATTCTCCTTCTCCAGGAGTGACTTTCTTGCTCTTTCCCTAAGTACTATAAGATGGATGGGTCTTGATTGTTTTCTCTTAGCTTCTTCTGAAGCCTGGGATTAAGCTTACTGGGCTCAACAGTTTCTGAAAGGGGCACTTAGAGCTTTAAAACATCTGGTCTTGGTGACCAAGTGTAGAAAAACCCAGAAAAGCTGGTGGATTTGCCAAGTCTCAGAAGACAGACATTCCCCGGGGGCCTCTCACAGGAAGCTCTAAGTAATAGGAGTGCTTCCTAAAGTGAGACATAATGACTTTTTATCTTTCTTGCAAGTCTTTAATTAGAGACTCCATCACAGACACATTGTGTTAAATGGGACAGGAATTCCATTACAGGAGGGAGCAAGTGGGAAACTCCTTGGCCAGAACACAGTGTTCAACCAGTCTGACATTTGTAATCATGTCTTTGCCCCTGAAGACTGCATCCATCATCCTGTAGCTTCTGGTGAAAAGTGTTTCCAAAAAGGCAGGGAAGCCTTGTCGCCCGAAGCATCATCTGTCACTCAGGCCATCAGTCAAGCAGCAAACCTTCCTTGAGTACCTGTCATTCCCTCATGTTTGCGGAAAGCACTTTCAGACGCCCTGTCTCATTTCTCCCTCTCAGCACCCCTGTGAGTGGGCGGGACAGATGTCACTCTCCCATGATAAATAATCTGAGTCCCCAAGACTGGGTGGCGTGAGATCGCATGGTTAGAGTGATGGAGCTGGAGCTGGAACCTGGGCTTCCTGATCATCAGCCAGTCTTTCTTGTACACCCCCATTGCCTCTTTAGGTGCCTGACGCTGACAAAGCTCTGGGAGATGGAGGGGAAGTACAGATGCCACGCGCGCGGCCAGCAGATGCTTTGTTGTCTTTGAGGTCAACAAGATGACTTGTGCTTTGAGGTCGCTGCAGATGCTATCTCAAAAAGACTTTCTCACCCAGAGCAAAGTCAGCTGTGACAGGAAAAGCCTGTGGCATGAAGGGTGACCACCACCTGCCGCAGAGAGAGGATGGGAGGGAGGGCGAGGAGGGCTGGACGGCCGTGGTGGTGGTGGTNTTACAACTAGAGCTGTGGTTTTAGTCTATTTAAGTTCTGATTCTACATTAATCACCTCTTAACCAAAAACAATTTATTTTAATCTGCCTAAAAAGTTGACCTTTAAACCTTTGTTTAACCTCTGAATACTAACAGCAGAAAATTAATTACTGTCTAGGTTCTAAGAATGGTAATCTTTTAAAAACTAAGGGGAGGGAGGTTTCTGGAATGCTGGAGATGTTCCATATCAATAGAAGTTTGAGTTAGACGGGAGAATGCATTTGTCAAAGTCAAATAGATGGTGCTTATAAGAGGTGTAAATTTCACTGTCGTTTATGTTTTTTTAATAATAAAAAAAAGAACTATGAACAAATATTGAACTCCAGTCAACTATATACATGCTGAAGTATACAGGGGTGAAATGTACTCATGTCTGCAACTCACTAGGAAATGCATCAAAAGAAAGACAGATTAATAGATGGATAAAGAGATATGTGATAAAGCAAATATAATAGGCTACTATATAATATAACAACAGGTTAACAATTATAGCATCATGGTGGTAGTATATGGTGTTCACTATATAATCTTTTCAACTTCTCAAATGTTTGAAAATTTTCATATAAACATTAAAAGGAGAAAAAAACCCCAGTAACTAAAGAACCCTAAATTCCTAAATTCCTTACCCTGGAACAAGACTCAATTCTAAATTCCTGAAGACAGAGAATACTTTGTATTCCTTTCTAAATCTGAGGTGTGATTTAAGATGTCACCAGTCCAATTTAAAAGGCAGGAAAATCTAAGATACTTCTCAAAGGAGGAAAATAACTTGGATTGAAAGAAAAAGACTAGACTGACTGTGGTTTCTGGCCTGAGGGACTGGCAATCTGATAATTTCCTAATGGGCAAGAGGAGAAATGGGTAATAGGTAAGGTAGCAAAATGTGCTGACTGGGGATGCAAGATGATTAACTTAGACTTTACATCTTTAATAAGAACTCTGTGGGACTTGCATTGGAGGCGTCCTGTGGGAAGGGAAGAGAAAAAAAAAAGTAACCAAGTATAAGTAAAGACAATTCTGAGTCTATAGCACAGAATACAGACCTGTGACTACCAGAAGGCAGGCACCCTTTTATAGGGAAGTAATATAGAATGGGCTTCCCAGGTAGCTCAGCTGGTAAAGAATCCACCTGCAAGGCAGGAGACACCAGTTTGATTCTTGGGTGTGGAGAGTTCCCCTAGAGAAGGGGTAAGTTTACACACTCCAGTATTCTTGGACTTCCCTGGTGGCTCAGACAGTAAAGAATCTGCCATGCAATGTGNTAAAGAATCCACCTGCAAGGCAGGAGACACCAGTTTGATTCTTGGGTGTGGAGAGTTCCCCTAGAGAAGGGGTAAGTTTACACACTCCAGTATTCTTGGACTTCCCTGGTGGCTCAGACAGTAAAGAATCTGCCATGCAATGTGGGAGACCTGGGTTCGATCCCTGGGTTGGGAAGATGCCCTGGAGGAGGGCATGGCAACCCATTCCAGTATTCTTGCCTGGAGAATCCCCATGAACAGAGGAGCCTGGCAGGCTATAGTCCATGGGTTAGCAAAGAGTCATACATGACTGAGCAACTAAGCCCAATATAGAAAGAACGGAGAGGAAGCCAGAAGGCAGGTTCCTAATCCTAAAGACAGATTCACTAGGAGGGAAAAGCAAGAAAAGCCAAAGACCTAAAGCCAAGAAGCACTGAACAAGTGGGCAAGTCAGGAGAGAAGGATACTCTAGGAACTTTGGAGGGTGGAAATGAATCAGATGGGCAGGAGTAAAAGACAAGAGGAAGATAGCATTGCTCCCCAGACAGGTGGAACAAGAGTGCAGTCAGGGAAAGACCTCTGGAGGGATGGAGACTCAAGATTATGGGTATTCCCTACAAGTCTGGGGCATCAACAGTGAAAGCAGCAAGACGAAACAAAGAGGAGACATGGGAGTTCAATTAATGTCTGAATGAGTAAGAAGAGATCTCCAAACAATGCAGGGAGACTGAGGATACTAGAGGAGAAGCAGGGTTACAAGACAGGGAGAGATGGCATTCTGACTAAGACAAAGGGCTACTTTCAAAAAGGAAAAAGCAGTACATTTTCCTCCGAGACCTATCAACAGCAACATACCCTACTGGAGAAGAGAGACACACAAAGGTGTCATCCAGGAGACGGTGCAGCTCTTCTACAGATGGAGGAGCTCCCAAGGCAGCAAAGTGAAGGTGCTTCCCTCTCCCTCAGCTGTGCCACATTCTGCACTGATTCTTGGATTCTCCCTCATTTACCTGGACAGACAGGTCTTTGGATTTCTCCCTCTGCTATCCATGGTTCTTCTCCTTGCTCCAATTTGAAGATCACCTCTGGCTTGGAAACTTGATATCCTGCTCATAGGTAAACACATAAGATTTGGTTGTTTATGCAAGTTGACAAAAGAACCCTCTACAAGTCAGAACTAGGACTTATCCTCAGCCACTCTGAAGGGAAAAAAAAGGTGCAACTTGAAAAGTCATGCAATCAAATGGCCCATTTCTGGTTCCTATTTACCTAAAAAGCAGGTTCAGAAACCCTTAAAGCTGCGTCTCAACAAGATGAACAAACTCTAACCCTGAACACCCTGCTCACAGTCACCCAAACTATGAACCCCACAACCTGAGCATCTGAGAAAGGGAAGACCTGCCAATACACAGACAAGAGGATGTGGTCCTTACCAAGAGAAACCAAGTGGCTATAGTTCTCCAGCATCACATCCCTGTACAAGCGCCTCTGAGCAGCATCCACGTGGTGCCATTCTTCCTGGGTGAAGTTCACAGCTACATCCTTAAATGTCAGTGATTCCTGTAGGAACACATTCTTGCTCAAGTAGGGATCAATCCCACAAACGTTCCCATGGCAATACTGGGAACCTACTATAGGGTCTATGAGAAAAGGTGATCACATGTTTGATATCCTGAGGGGGCAAAGTGGGTTAAATATACTAGTTGTTACATAATTTTATAGAGAATCTAATATGGCATGCAGGAAAGTCATGAGGGGCAATATATTCCACAATCCTGTATGCCTACTTAGCTTTCCTCTTGTTCCCTTCAAAGCCAAGTCTGTCTATATTATCACTGCCCATGCACTGTCTTTGCTACAAAACCCAAATACAGCAGGGAATAAAAAGTGACTGCACCCCTTCACCCCCATTGCCAATCCCACTAAACTCCCTACAAGTAACTACTATTAACAGTTTGGTGTATCTACTAAGCTGTCCCTTTCTATGTTTCCTTCACTCCCTCCCCTCCCCCACACAGTCTTGTTTTATGAACTATCGTTTATATTGTTCTACATCCTGCTTTTTACATTTAGCTGTGCATCCTGGAAGTTTTCCCTTAGTGTTCTGTATACTTTCATCTCATTACTTTCAATTGCTTCACAGCACTCAAGAGTACATTTGGAGTACCATCACACAACCATCACCTAAAACTCACAGCACTCCACCGTGCTAAGAATAAGATTCAAGCTCGCCCCATCCCTCACTGGGCTCTGGCCATGCTGACCTTGCTGACCCCTGAACACATTAAGCTTCTTCCCACCCTGAGCGCTGGATTGCCACATGGCTGACAACCAGTCATTAGTCCTTTAGATCTCACATCCAGAATTGCCACCTGAGAAAAGGTGTCTCAGCACCCTTCTAATTTACTACATATAATATTACCATGCTTAATTTTCCTCCTAGGACAGACAAGTATCTCTCACTGTCCAAATTCCTGCCACCTGAACTTTAACTCAGGAACCAAACAGATGCAGATTTAAAAGGATGCTTGTACTTCTAGTAATTATCTGAAATTTCTTATTAGCTTTTCTGTCTCCCTGACTGCATGCTCTGTGAGAATAGGGACTTTACTATCTTATTCACAGCTATATAGCCCTCAAGTGCCTAAAGTGATACTCAGCACATAGTGGATGCTGAAAAAAATACTTGACTTGGTGAATGAATAAATGGACCAATTCCTTTTGGATATTTGTATTAATTCCAATATTTTGCTATTACAAGCATCGCTGCATTACACCCTTTGGGCAAATATGCTAGAATTCTGTAGGCTGGCTAGCTAGAATTAGAATTGCCAGATCAGAGGAATTTTGTAAGCTATACTCCCCTTCAGTCACTCCTTCCTTACCCCTCACTGAAACCAGGCTGGCTAAGGACTCCCATGCCTCTGAGTAGTCAAGTTCTGTTGTTCATGTGTTGATTTCTGTCTTGCCTCACCAAGCCTTGTTAAGACACCTGTCATCATGCTCAATATGAAATACGTCCTCGGTCTTGATGAAACTGATTTCTACCTCAAGAAGTACATAATAAAGTATGTAAAGACGATCAGCACGAAAGCAAAGCCATGAGATTGCTGGAGTAGTGAGGGAAGTTACATGGTTTCTGCCTGATTTCATGCCCTCCCTGTGTGCTGAGCTATAACTGAGCAGGAGTTCTTAGGTTCCTGGAAGACATCATCCTCTCCCTACCCTCCTGTCCATCTGTCCCTTGCTAATTACATTTCACACTTTGGAGGTAGATTAGCACATCTTCACAGAGGTCTTCTATCTCCCAAAAGAGGGTCAATCCCCATATGATGTGCTTTAAGCCGCTCTGCAAATCCACAACTATTTAAACAGACCTAGTAATCTATTTAATCCTTGTTACCACCCTTATGGCAGAAAGAGAAGAACTAAAGAGCCTATTGATGAAAGTGAAAGAGGAGAGTGAAAAAGCTGGCTTAAAACTCGACATTCAGAAAACTAAGATCATGGCATCCGGTCCTGTCACTTCATGGCAAATAAGATGGGTAAACAATGGAAACAATGACAGACTCAATTTTGGGAGGCTCCAAAATCAATGCAGATGGTGACTGCAGCCATGAAATTAAAAGACGCTTGCTCCTTGGAAGAGAAGCTATGACCAACCTAGACAGCATATCAAAAAGCAGAGACATTACTTTACCAACAAAGGTCTGTCTAGTCAAAGCTATGGCTTTCCAGTAGTCATGTAGGGATGTAAGAGTTGGACCATAAAGAAAGCTGAGCACTGAAGAACTGATGCTTTTGAACTGTGGTGTTGGAGAAGCCTCTTGAGAGTCCCTTGGATTGCAAGGAGATCCAACCAGTCCATCCTAAAGGAAATTGGTTCTGAATATTCATTGAAAGGACTAATGTTGAAGCTGAAACTCCAATACTTTGGCCACCTGATGCAAAGAACCAACTCATTGGAAAAGACCCTGATGCTGGGAAAGACTGAAGGCAGGAGAAGGGGACGACATGAGATGGTTGGATGGCATCACTGACACGACAGACATGAGTCTGAGTAGGCTCCGGGAGTTGGTGATGCACAGGGAAGCCTTGCGTGATGCAGTCCATGGGGTCTCAGAGTCGCACACTGACTGAGTGACTGAATGTCCTAGTTAGATGGTGAGCATTATGAGGGCAGGGGCCATATTTTTTTCTTTTTTTAACTCTAAAATAACAGTGTCCAATAAGTATCTGATCCAACACTAAATATCTGTTTCCGGACTGAGATGAGCCTTAAGGAGATGGCTGAGATCTGAATTTTAGAGAAAAGGGAACAGCCCCCATCTCCTAGTGACTGAGGTGCATGATCACATTCATAAACAACAATGGTTCCTCCCTATCATATCTCTGCTCAACACTGCAGCTGTGTCTCCACAAGAACAGCAAAGGGCTGAAAATGTGGTAGATTTTTCTGACAGAGGTCAGGAATCTGACTGCCAGGTAACATGATGCTAGATTAAAAAAGAAAAGAAAGACACTAGATATATATTAGGTACCTGGCTTTACCATATGCACTGTGGTAGAATAAAAATGCAAATGAAAATCACTGCAGTCCTTGAATAGGTTTCAGTTTACTTTAAAATGTGTTATTTACTAAAGCATGGTATGAGACAATACACAGTAAAATAAGATGCTACCAGTGTTCTGGGCACAGGAGAGAAACTTTAAGGAAGCTTATGTACTGGGCCTTGAAGGGTAAATACCATTAGAAGGGGAGAAGAAAGAATGGGAATCCACTCCTGGGACTGACCAATGAGAGAAGGGAGGCTGGTCTTGGGATGCAGATGACCAGCGAGGGAAAAGGTTTGGACCAAAGCAGATATTTTAAGTTAGGTTGTGAGAAGTAACACCTTTCCATTCCTACTCTGTCCTCTAAACATATAGCCCTTGTGGTTTAGGAACAGAGTTGCTAACCAACCTGTATTCCTTTGCTTAACTGGTTCCCTATGTTTAACGCATGGACTCTTGACTTTATTCTGCTTCCCCAAATAGGCTGAATGAATGGTAAAGTATGTGCTGACCAGTAAACACATGTCTAGTCCATGCCACTCACCACTTCTTGCCGTGGTTGGACAGCTAACCTGTTCTACTACTCATGTAGAATTCTTTCCTATGTACTATCAGAGTCACTTCTCTAAAACACACATTTGATCATGCATACAAACCCTTCATTTCTTCCCACTGTTCCCAATACTTACTGCCCTCACTCAGTGCACGCCATCATCTCTTATCTGGATCATTGCTAATCTCCTATTTTGTCCCTCCTTTTCCACTCAAGCCCCACCCCTCCCAAGTCTGTTTTCCATATAATAACTAGACTCATCTTCTTAAAACCTTTCAAAGCAGGTCATTCCTTTGCGTAAAAGCCTCTGATGGCATCCCAATTCACCCTAAGTAAAAGTCAAAGTCTCCACAGTAGCTACACAGTCCTTCACAATGCCTTCATCCTAAAGCTCATCTCCAATCTACTGCTCTCTTACCTTCACTCACCCCACCTTCCTAACAACAACTGGAACACAACGCACATGCTTCCACCTTCAGGTCTTTGCTTTGCTTGTTCCTTGACTTGGAAGTCTCTTCCTGCAGATAATCACATGGCTCCCTACTCACTTTCTTTAGCTTTTTGTTCAAATGTCACTTCACCAGAGCAACCTTCCCTGACCACATCATATAAAATAGCATCCCCTTAACCCTCAACTGTCATTCTCTGTTCTTTTCCCTTTTCATAGTCCTTATACCTGATATGTGGAAAATTCCGAAAAAGATAGGAATACCAGACCACCTAACCTGCCTCTTGAGAAATCTGTATGCAGGTCAGGAAGCAACAGTTAGAACTGGACATGGAACAACAGACTGGTTCCAAATAGNAAGCCTTTGACTGTGTGGATCACAATAAACTGTGGAAAATTCTGAAAGAGATGGAAATACCAGACCACCTAACCTGCCTCTTGAGAAATCTGTATGCAGGTCAGGAAGCAACAGTTAGAACTGGACATGGAACAACAGACTGGTTCCAAATAGGAAAAGGAGTATGTCAAGGCTGTATATTGTCACCCTGCTTATTTAATTTATACACAGAGTACATCATGAGAAACACTGGGCTGGAAGAAGCACAAGCTGGAATCAAGATTGCCGGGAGAAATATCAATAACCTCAGATATGCAGATGACAAAACCCCTTATGGCAGAAAGTGAAGGGGAACTAAAAAGCCTCTCAATGAAAGTGAAAGAGGAGAGTGAAAAAGTTGGCTTAAAGCTGAACATTGAGAAAACAGAGATCGAAGGGCAGTCCTAAGATGGCAGAGGAATAGGAAGGGGAAACCAATTTCTCCCCAACAAATTCGTCAAAAGAACATTTCAACGCTGAGTAAATTCTACAAAGCAACTTCTGAATGCTGGCAGAGGACATCAGGCACCCAGAAAAGCAGATCATTGTCTTCAAAAACAGGTAGGAAAAATATAAAAGACAAAAAAAGAGACAAAGAGGGTAAAGAGGGAGCTCCGTCCCGGGAAGGGAGTCTCGACCCGGGAAGGGAATCTTAAAAGAGAGAAGTTTCCAAACTCGAGGAACACTATCACTGCCAAGTCTGTGGCAAGCCTCGGAAGCGCAGAGGGCAACATAACAGGGAAGAAAAATAATTAAATAATTAAAACCAACAGATTACAAGCCCAACAGTAACTCCCCCAGCGGAGAAGCAGTGCAGATGCCTGCATCCACCACTAGCAAGTGGGGGTTGGGCAGGGAGGCGCGGGCTGCAGTGCTTTTTAAGAATCAGGCTAGAATGCCCCGAATGTAACCAGAGTGAACTAATTTGGGCTAGCATACCAGACTGTGGGATAGCTACCACGAAAAAAGCTCTAACATAAGACACCGCCAGGACTGTGCACAGAACAAAGGATGGAACAGAAATAGCCGGCTGCAGAGCATCCCTCACTGGTGACAGGCAGCCAGAGCCATAAGGGCTGGAATGGGGCAATCACAGCCCCGGAGAGACTTTACCTTCCAAACTGCAAGCAGGCTTCTTTGCTAACTAAGACTTCTGAGGGTTCTGGACAGTCACCATCCACCTGACAAGGGGTGCCAGCGGTACACCCAGAAAACTGAGCAGCAGGGAAAGGCGATAAGTCACAGCGACCGCACTCGCCAAACACCTGAGCTACTCAGTCCTGGGAAGGACACAAAACGCAGGCCCAACCGAATCTGCACCTCTGAGGGCTACCTGAGAGCCAAGCCTGAGCGGCTTAGACCGGGGAGGTGCATGCAGCCTAGGGCCAGCCTCAGACTGTTCCCGGCGGAGCAACGTAGAGCCTGAGCGGTGTGCGCCATGTGCAGGGGCATGCCAGCGTGGCTGAGACACTGCAAGCACACGCCAGTGTTAATTGTTTGCAGCATCCCTCCCTCCCCACAGCGCGACTGAACAAGTGAGCCTTAAAAAAAAAAGTGACCAGCGCTGCCCGCCTTGTGTCAGGGCGGAAATCAGACACTGAAGAGACCAGCAAACAGAAGAAGCTAAAATAGAGGGGACCGCCTTGGAAGTGACCGCACACTGCCCACAACTCCAGAGAATGTCCCAGAAATATCTTTACTATTTTTATGACCATTCTCGTTGTTGATATTGTTGTTTGATTGTTTTTTCTTCTTCTCTTTTTCGTCTCCTTTTTTAAAAAAAACTTTTTAAAAATTTTAAATCCTCTATTTCTCCTTTAATTTTAATTTTTATAACCTACTATCACTTTTCAAAAAAAAGACCTTATTTTTAAAGCAAACACCATATGTGTGTGTGTGTGTGTGTGTGTGTGTGTGTGTGTGTGTGTAGTTGTTTTTTAATAATTCTCATGACTTTGTTTTTTTTTTTTCTTCTTGTGGTTCTTCTTTTCTTTAATAGTGTATTTTTGAAAATCCAACCTCTGCTCTAGATTTGTAATCTTTGCTTTTTGGTATTTTTTGTCAATTTTGTACATTTAAAAACCCAGTCTTCAGTACCCAATTTTACCTGAGAGTGACATTACTAGCTTGACCACTCTCTCCTCCTCTGGACTCTCCTTTTCCTCCACCAGGTGGCCTCTGTCTCCTCCCTCCCCTTCTCTTCTCTACACAACTCTGTGAATCTCTGTGTGTTCCAGATGGTGGAGAACACTTAGGAACTGGTTACTGGCTGGATCTGTCTCCATCCTTTTCATTTCCCTCTTTTACCCTCCTGGCCACCTCTGTCTACTTCCTCCCTCTCCTCTTCCCTGTATAACTCCGTGAACATCTCTGAGCAGTCCAGACCATGGAGTGCACATAAGGAAGGGATTACTGGCAGCTTGCTCTCTCCTCTTTTGATCCCACCTCATCTCATTCCAGTCACCTCTAACTACCCTTTGCCTCTTCTCTTCTCCATGTAACTCAGTGAACCTCTCTGAGTGTCCCTCAATGTGGAGAATTTTTCATCTTTAACCTAGATGTTTTATCATCCGTGCTGTATAGATGGAGAAGTCTTGAGGCTACTGTGAAAATAAAACTTAAAACCAGAAGCAAGAGGCTTAAGTCCAAATCCTGAGAACATCAGAGAACTCCTGACTCCAGGGAACATTAATTGATAGGAGCCCATCAAACGCCTCCATACCTACACTGAAACCAAGCACCACCCAAGGGCCAACAAGTTCCAGAGCAAGACATACCACACAAATTCTCCAGCAACACAGGAACACACCCCTGAGCTTCAATATACAGGCAGTTCAAGTTACCCCAAAACCATATGTCTCATAACTCATTACTGGACACTTCATTGCACTCCAGAGAGAAGAAATCCAGCTCCACCCGCCAGAACTCCAACACAAGCCTCCCTGACCAAGAAACCTTGACAAGCCACTGATACAACCTCACCCACAGTNCAGCTTTACCATCATTCCTTTCAAAGAACACCCAGGGCTGATCTCCTTTAGAATGGGCTGGTTGAATCTCCTTGCAGTCCAAGGGACTCTCAACAGTCTTCTCCAACACCACAGTTCAAAAACATCAATTCTTCGGCACTCAGCTTTCTTCACAGTCCAACTCTCACATGACCATTGGAAAAACGATAGCCTTGACTAGATGGACCTTGGTTGGCAAAGTAATGTCTCTGCTTGTAAATATGCTATCTAGGTTGGTCATATTTAAAGAGACAACATAATAAGTTATGTAAAGTGTAAAATAAACACATACAATAAGAGTTGTACATAGTACAATGGAATATTAGCCATTAAAAAGAATGAAATAATGCAATTTGCAGCAACATGGATGGACCTAGAGATTGTCATACTGAGCGAAGTAAATCAGACAGAGAAGGAGAAATATCATATGGGATCCCTCATATGTGGAACCTAAAATGAAATGATATAAATGAAGTTACAAGACAGATAGACTCTCAGACTTAGAGAACAAACTTATGGCTTGCTCTTATGGATAACCAACAAAGTCCTCCTGTATAGTACAGGAAACTTTGCTCAATGCTACGTGGCAGCCTGGATGGGAGGGGTATTTGAGGGAGAATGGATATATATATATATATATATAGCTGAATCCCTTCACTGTTTACCTGAAACCATCACAACGTTGTTAACTGGTTATACCTCAAGATATGATGACTAAGTAAAGTATTTGCACTGGAGCAAGAACCACGGGGGTAATATCATGTTCAGGGGGATGATTTTCCTTTTTTGTCTTAATATTTTCTTTCAGCAAATAAAAATCAAGAGTAAAATGTGCATAAATTGTTTTTAGGTGATTGCGTGTTGTGACATCTTAAATATGTATGAACATATATCCCTTTATCTCCTCTTGCTGCTCTGATTTTAACATAAGGAGTTAGAAAACCATTTAAGACAATGTAACCTCCTAGTTATGATCTCTTAAGAGGTGCTGCTAATATATCGAACATGAAGTTTTTAACTTTTTATTTTATATTGGAGTACAGCCAATTAACAATGCTGAGATAGTTTCAGGTGGACAGCAAAGGGACTCAGCCATAGATATGCCTTTTTCCGTTCTCCCCCAAACTCCCCTTGACTCCAGGCTGCCACTTAACGCTGAGCAGAGTTCCTCGTGCTTACAGTAGGTCCTTGTTCGTTCTCCATTTTAAATACAGCAGTGTGCACATGTCTGTCCCAAACTCCCTAACCATCCCTTCCCCCCATCCTTCCCCTCAGCAACCGTAAGTTGAACATACAGCTTTTTAATGCTGCTTCTGTGTCGTGCCCCTGGCAGGCACCCTGGACAAGACCCCTATGCATAAGAAAATATTTGTGAGTTACCTCCAGCCTAGAAAATAAGAAAAAGTGAGAAAAACAAGATCCAGTACAAGATACGAACTTCCAAGAAGTTGACGTGCACTTAAGACACGTGTGTGACTTAGAGATGGGAGTCTCCTGATCTCTGGATGTTTCATGTGGCTGCTGCTGCTGCTGCTAAGTCGCTTCAGTCGTGTCCGACTCTGTGTGACCCCATAGATGGCAGCCCACCAGGTTCCCCCGTCCCTGGGATTCTCCAGGCAGGAACATTGGAGTGAGTTGCCATTTCCTTCTCCAATGCATGAAAGTGAAAAGTGAAAGTGAAGTCGCTCAGTCGTGCCCGACTCTTAGCGACCCCACGGACCGCAGCCTACCAGGGTCCTCCATCCATGGGATTTTCCAGGCGAGAGTACTGGAGTGGGGTGCCATTGTCTTCTCTGATTTCAAGTGGATTCTGAGAAAAATGTCTGCTTCTTTAATTAGATGGAAATGTACACAACAGAGAGCTTTGCATCAGGTCTGGCATTTAGTGCATGACTCCCGGGGACATTCCAAGCTGGGTTGTTGACCTGTTTTCCTCTGGACCCCGAGCCTTGTGTTAACTCCTCAGTGACTTCTCGTCAGGAAGCCGGCGATCCCCGCTGGAAACACCCGGCTTGCTGCCCCCTTATCTCCCTTCCTTCCTCAACCACTCTTATTTCTCACTTTTCGTGTTGCGTTGTTCCGATTCTTTGCGACCCCATGGACTGCAGCACGCTGGGTTTCCCTCTCCTTCACCATCTCCCAAAGTTTGCTCAAACCCTTGTCCATTGAGTCGGTGATGCCATCCAACCATCTCATCCTCTGTCATCCCCTTCTCCTCCTGCCCTCAATCTTTCCCAGCATCAGGGTCTTTCCCAAGGAGTCCCCTCTTCGCATCAGGTGGCCAAAGGATCGAAGCTTCAGCTTCAATGTCAGTCTTTCCGACGAATACTGTTTATTTCCTTTAGGATTGACTGGTTTGATCTTGCAGTTTAAGGGACTCTCAAGAGTCTTCTAATAAAATTGTAGCCAACATATAAACTGCCTGTATAGATCTCAGAGACCACTTTAATTATTTGACAGGTGATGGGGTTCAGGATGCTGCTGCTGCTGCTGCTGCTAAGCCGCTTCAGTCGTGTCCGACTCTGTGCGACCCCATAGACAGCAGCCCACCAGGCTCCTCCATCCCTGGGATTCTCCAGGCAGGAACACTGGAGTGGGTTGCCATTTCCTTCTCTAATGCATGAAAGTGAAAAGTGAAAGGGAAGTTGCTCAGTCGTGTCTGACTCTTAGCGACCCCATGGCCTGTAGCCCACCAGGCTCCTCCGTCCATGGGATT
>SJYV01047380.1:1723680-1803493 GCA_006410875.1 Neotragus pygmaeus | reverse complement strand
TCACTAAGAGGCGGACACAACTGAGCGCACATTCAGACCCCTGTCTTCCCTAGGCCCCCACCTCTCCCCGCAAGACAGTGCCCTCAGCCTTGTCCCTGCCTTACTCCCTCCCCGCTGTCCTGCCCCTGCCTCTCTCCAGGCTCCCTTTTATCTACCTCAGAGGCGCTCCGGCGTTCAGCGCCCCGTTTACCTCCTGTCCCACCTTCATCTGTGGCTCTGACCCACCTCTGCTCTCCCAGCCCTTCCCTTCCCTCAGCCTTCCTGCTGTCCCCTACTTCTGCCTTGGCCCTGGTCCATCCTTCCTGCTCCTTTCTGCGCCTCTTCCCTCAGCCCTCCTCCTCCACCTCTCGCACCTCTCCTCTCTATATCCTTTCCCTCAGTCCTGGCCCCCTTCCTCTCCTTAGTTCTGCCTCTCCTTTCTCCTCTTCCTTTACCTCAGCCCCACCCCTTCTCTCTGGGTGCCTACTTCCTGGACACCTCTCCTAGCCCAGGTTGGTTCTTCTCTTTACCTTGCCCAGCACCGCCTCCTCTGCTCCACCTCTGCATTCTGCCTGGCCTTGCTTTACTCCTTTCTCCATACCTCAGCACTTCTCTTTTGGTGGCCCCCTCCTCCTGCCACAGCCTCTGCCCACCTGGAATCTCTTGGTCTTCACTTCTTTCTCCCAACACTCATCCCCTTTTCTCTGGAATTTCTTCCTTACTCTGAAATCATGGAACCTACCACCACTCATATGTTTTCTAGGGACTCCTTGGCTCCCCCCCCCCCCAGGTATTTAACATTAGCTGCTTTTATCCTTATTTTTCCCTCTCTGGGCGAGGAGAAAGGATTGTGACTCTCTGCTCTAGCTTGGGACCTGGCTAGCCTAGGGAAGCAGGCTGCCAGGATTTCGCAGTCATTTCTGCTACTCCTTTCTCAGAATTTTATGCTTCAGCCTGTAGAGATAGAAATTCAGTTCAATGGGGGTATCATACATCCAAAAAAAAGGGAAGTAATAACAAATTTAAAATTGATGGTTCGGTCATAGGAAGTGCTGCTCCCACCCATGGCAGGTGAGGCAGAAAAGTATTTAGAAAAAATTAAAATCTTCTCATATGTTATCCCAGACTAACTTCTAGCTAAAGAATTAAAATGTTTAAATAAAGAAATAAGAAAATATATTTGAATATTTAACTGATCACTGCCTTTTTCTTACAGATTTGTATGATTGCTTTATATGTTTTACATAGGAATCCAGCCCTTTGTAGGATGAATGTAATGATCTTTCCTCATTTTGTGTTAACTCATTTTTAAAATGATATTCTTATGTGGTTCATCAATTAGTTCAGTTCATTGTGGTTTGGGGTTCAAGTCTCTCCTTCAGTGCCATTTCTGAGATTTTTCTAGCCTGTGTCTGTGGATCTTCTAGACCTGATATTGTGACTGAGGCAACAACCTGTCTGTAGATGTACAAACCTTGTGAATATTCATTTAGGCATTTGTGTGAAATTAGCTAACTTCCGTTGATTCACATAACCTCTACTGTCCAGTTAAACTGTGTAAACCATTTGTGAGTCTCTCTGTGTAATTTCTGCAGATCCTAAGGTTTCTGACTCTTTTCTTCATTTGATACAACTCAGCCCACCATCTTCCACAAGTGTGCTTTGAAGCAGCCTGCCTTTTAGAGTATCTCCATCCTTTGAAAGGTCAAGCTGTAAAAATGCTCCATGTGAAAGAGGTTTTGGATATCTCAAGGAATTCCCAGCTCGTTCATCTACGTGATCAAGAAGAAAATCCAGAAAGCCTAAGAAACCCAGAGGCTTCGAGAATTTCTCTTCAGAACTTTAGGTATTTTCAATCCCTGTTGGTGACAGGACCTCACCAAGCTGTGAGCCAAATCCAAGAGCTCTGCTGGCAATGGCTGCAGCCAGAGATCCACACTAAGGAGCAGATAATGGAGCAGCTGGTGCTGGAGCAGTTTCTGAACACCTTGCCAGAGAAAGTTCAGATATGGGTGAGGTCAAAACAGCCCAAGAGCAGCAAGGAAGCAGGAGACCTGGTGGCAGACTTGATCCAAGCATGCGAGGAGGAAGGTGAGAGGAGGGACTTTTTGAACATTTGCTGTATGGCTGGCACGTAAGAGGGAGCTAAATAAAAACTTGTTAAATGAATGAATTTTATAATCTCCAGTCTAATCTGCCTAATCTTATGTGAAATGAAAGAAACTTGAGGTTTGGCTTTTGCTTTTAATACCATTTTCTGAGAGTATGCCTTCTCTCTGCTTTGTTCCCCCGACCTTCCACATTTCATTTTGAGCCTAAAATTTAGTGTCAACACAAAACAATACACAGTCAAAAAAAAAAAAAAAAAGAGGACATGCAATGTGGGAGATATGAGGCCTGAAATTTAAATTCTGTCAAAATTTGACTGGTCTCTTAGAAACTCAGAGTTACTAGACTGGAACTAAGGGCATTTCAATGATGATAGAAGAAAGCCATTCACTCCTAATAGCCCTTTGAATGAGATTGATACTAAAAACAAAGCTGAATGAAATTGATACTAAAAACAAAGCATTGTTTATGTATATATAAATAGACAAGGAGAGAAAGGCAAGGGAACAAGACTGGGATGTGGACCAGTGGGATGGGTTGATTACACTGAAAAATATAAACAGGTAAATTTGAAATAAACATGAGGGTCATATATGGCTGAATGCTGATGTATCAAGGATTATGATTAGTCTAATTCTGTGCACCTGGGTTCATTAAAAGAATTGTGAAGATGCTAATAGTAAACATATTGGACACTTAAAATGTACTACAGTCTAAATATTTTATAATAGTGCTTTACTTCTCTTAGTAGTTCTTGAAATAGGTATTACCCTCCTTCCACAAATGAGAAGACAGGCACAGGGAGGTCGAATAACTTACCTGTGAAAGTGTTAGTCGTTCAGTTGCGTCTTACTTTTTGACCCCATAGCCTGCCAGGTTCCTCGCCAATGGAATTCTCCATACAAAAAGACCGGAGTGGGTTGTCACTTCTTTTTCCAAGGGATTACGTCTGAGCCACCAGGGAAGCCCAACTGGTCTGTGGTCCACAATTATTAATAGTAATTGGCAGTCAGGATTCAGACCTGTGGCTGGCTCCAGTCTGTCCTCTTATTAATCATGGCTGTTATACTGCCTCCAGTGGACATAGGGCATATTGTCCCACAGAATTTTTAAACTTGGTCAAAGGCACAGCCTTTGATGGAGCTGGAATTCAAGGGAAGGGAAAGAGCTTGCTAGGGTATGAGAAAGAAACTATAGAATAGTGAAAGGTACTCTTGGAAAGAGACCACAAGCAAGAAATGACTTCAGGTTTCGTAAGGGAAGGTGGTGGTCGTCTTCTAGATCCCTGAGTGAAAAAGATGTAATAAGAGTTGTTGTGGTGTGGTTTTTTTTTTAATGCCTTCTTTGTTCTTCAGATATGTAATGTTTAATCCTTATAGGAGCCCATAGAATTAGAGATATTATCGTAATTTCCATGTTACAATTGAGAAACTGAGGTTCCCTGGTGACTAAATGGACAGTGAAGCTAGGACCATTGATACCAATAAAGAGGGAACTTCTGCTTTATTTGGAAGGCACTGAAAATCAATGGACATGTTTAGAGGTGGGAGATAACCAAACCTCTTTCCTGGAATTGCCACGCTGAGCTGAGAAATGTTTTTTTGGTCTTTCTCTTGTCATAGGAAGTGCTGCTCCCACCCATGGCAGATGAGGGGTTGGCAGGCTACTCTCTCTTTGGGTGCTGCCAGACTGGACTCAGCGCTATGGTCATTCCTTTCCCTTCTAGGTTTCTCTGCTCAGAACTCTGTTCTTGCAGAAAATAGAAACACCAGTGAACACCAGAAGGAGGACACAAAGATAACTGACAGTAAACCATTTGTTAGATCTCAGGTGAGTCGGGTTTTCTTCTGACTTAGTCCTCCAGTATGAGGAGCTCTCCTTTCTGATTTCTAGACCTCCCCTATGTAATTAAACTTCCTCATTTCCTTAAAGTCTTTATATAAACTTTACCTAACTGAGCCTTCCCCTGGTTTCTGTATCAGAATTTTCTTCTGACTCTTTGTATTTGCTTTCCTGCTTTTTTTTACACTTATTGCCACCCCCACATACCATATCTTCAATGTTTTCTCTTTTTTCTTATCTTGGGAATTAATTTTTCATTGTTTATTATTCCATTTTATCTCCAGTTTTGACTTAATCAAAGCAACCATCATGTGATTTATACTATTATTATGCTCTTTTTTATATATGAAATAACTTGCGGATTTTTTAAAATTTGCTCCTTAATGTTCTTGTTAAATCATGTTTTGATACCTAGAAGAAGCTAACATGTTGTGCTTCCTTTAGAAAAAAATTCATGGGTCAGGGAAGGCATTTGACAATTAGGAAAACAAAATGTTTAAAAATGCTCCTTGAGGGAGAGATAAGGGGAAAAGGGTTGAGAAACGTTGTTCTAGATGATCTGTTCCTGAGAATAGCCCTCTGTCCCTACAGGGTTCATGTCAAGGATCCCAAGTGAAGATGCCCACAGAGACTACTGAGGTAATATAAAAGAGTTTGTAAGTGGGTGGATTATGATAAACTGGGGGGCACCTGCCCCATCTAAGGGGCAGCTATGACTCAGCTTCAGCTAATGGTGCCATGTGAGAATGTGGACCCAGATCTCTAGATCTTCAAGAGAAGTAAAAAAATCCAACTAATATGAATTATACCAATATTTTAGTGTTGGCAAATTTTGAAAAAAGAATAAACACATGGGAGCCAAATAAACTCCTGTATAGAAGCTAGGCAGTCAGTACATGCTCTCTAGTTCATTGATCTGCATAATGTTTCCATGAAAACACAAAAGATGTATATTAGTGAAATGGGTATATAGTCTTACGTAGTCTTCCAATACTTGCTTTTTACATTCACCCTTCTGTTACCAAGAATGTTGCATGTAATTAATTAGTTTGTATTACTGCATTATTATTTCCATGGTGCGATTATATGTGTGTTTGTCACTCAGTGATCATGGCATCTGGTCCCATCACTTCATGGCAAATAGATGTGGAAACAGTGGCTGACTTTATTTTGGGNGCTAAGTCCACCCCCACCACAGCTACCTCCCTGGGTTTCTCTTCAGCACAGCTCATAAGACTACGTAAATTAAAATTACAGTGACTGTTACCTATTGTTCAGTGGTCTTCTAGGGGGTCAAGTTCCTTATCTTAGGAACCTTCAAATCTTCAGAGGCCAGAACCATTTCGGGACATAAGGACAGTTAAGAGTTTGCAAGATTAAATAGGTAAAAAGAGCCTTGGTGTGAGTCAGCCACTGTGAATTAGATCACCTTTAGGGCATTCCAATACAAGTCACACCTCAGACTGTAATGATCCAGTGATGTCTTACAAACACTGCTTATTCTTCTTCCAGACCTAACTGGAACTCATAACCAATACCTTTTAAAAATAAACAAGGAGTATTAAATATTTCCCTCCCTCATGCTGACATAAAGAGGACCTTGGCCAAAAGATGGAACCCAAAGCAAAGAACTGCAAACAGCACATGCTAAGTTGAGAAGGCCCAATGTCATGGGCCCCTAAAAGGCTCCACAACTAATAAATGTGTAGTTTCCTTAGGCAAATCACACACATCTCCTGGAGATCCAATTTTCTCATCTATGACACAGACTCCCTTAACTGAAGAAATAAGAGTTTTACCAGTGAAAGGGTCAAAGAGTATACCCAGAAAGGCCATTTACAACTGTAAAGCGACATGTTCCTCCAACTATACCCTATACCAACCCTGTGGGAGAACTTTCTTAAAACTAATACTCAGGAAACTTTGTAGTTTTAAAACTTTGCAAAGCTGAAAACCAGAGTCTGGCAGCTAATGAGTAAAAATAATCTTAGTTATTTGTTATATATTTTAAAATATTATATTTATACTATACATAATCTTTATATTTAATATAAAATGTAGTATTTAGTTACATATGCTATATACAATTGGCTACACAATGCCCTAACGCTCTAGATCTATGCTGTCTAATACAGTATCCACTAGCCATATGTGAATACTGAATACTTGTAATGTGGCTAGCCCAAATTAGGACAGGCAGTTAAGTGTGAAACAATGGATTTCAAAGACTTAGTACAAAAAAAAAAGTAAAACATGTCATTAACAATTTTAAAATGTTGATTCATGTAGAAATGGTAATATTTTGGCTATATTAAATAGTATACATTACTAAAATTAACTTCACTTTTTTTTTTTTTAACATTGTGGCTACTAGAAAATTTTAAATTATCCATGTAGCTTGTATTATGTTTGTTTTGGATAAAACTCTTCTCAAATTGTTCTAGATCTCCACCTCAGGTCATTCTCTCTAGGTGACTGAATCATCTTTCTAATTTTGCATTCTGCCATACATCCCTGGTTGGGGAACTATGATTCCACAAGCACAGTGGTATACAAATAGAGTATTAAAACTGTTGTTTGTTCTTTCCTTTCCATCCTTCCATCATCTTTCTCTCCTCAAACTATTAAAACAACTGTATTGTGTTACTGCACTCCATCTCCTTTGCAAGACAATAATAATTCCCTAAAACCGTAAGTTACCCTTTTCCAAACACCCACAACATCCAGGACTGGGAATACTACATGTATGTTTTCTCACTGATGGGCTTGGCATCTGTCCCTCAAAGAGAAGACAAGAGTAAAACTTTACCCTAAGACATGAGCTCAACCAAAAAACCTTCTTAAGGAACATCACTTCATAACATGTATATGCTGTCACTACATACTGTTAGGAGCTTCGCTGGTGGCTCAGCAGTAAAGAATCAGCCTGCCAATGCAGGAGATATGGGGTTCGATCCCTGGGTTGTGAAGATCCCTTGGAGAAGGGAATGGCTACCCACTTGAGCATTCTTGCCTTGAGCATTCCATGAGCAGAGGAGCCTTGCAAAGAGTCGGACAAGACTAAGCAACTAACTGTTCACCTGGCTAACATCTTGGGTCTTCAGCCTTAGCTTTCCACAAGTGGACTTGTTGCCCTGATTATATTATTATTCTTTCATGTTTCCTTGCCTTTGCACATCCTGTTCTGACCATCATTTATTTTCTTCTCTCAGCTCTAGATGAAAAATTCTGACTCATCCTTCTAGAACTAGTTCAACAGTCTCTTCCTTTCTGAAGCTTTTCCAGATCCTGCATCCTCCCCCTGCCACCTCTGGTATTTGGTCTCTATCTCTATTTCAGAACTGTAGCTATATTTTCATGTTTTTCTCCCTCAACAATTTCTCAGACTTCTTTTCACTTCAGTATTTTCAAAACTATGTTATGTTGGAATTTTCCAGAATCACATGGGCAAATTAGAAAAATTGGCCAAGCGTGAAGGGCCCTACCAGGCAACATTTAAAAGCCTCTCATGTGATACATCATAAAAAAGCAACAATTAACATTTACTGAGCATTCACCACAGCCCACATACCCTCTCACTAAATTTTCTCACTGACTTCTTACTGCCAGCCCACAGGAAGCAGGCACCTTCTCCTGACTGGTTCTGAAGGGCCACTCTGGCTAAGAATACCACCTGGCATAGAGCAGGCATTCCAAAAATGTCTGCTGAGTAAATGAATAGAGTCCGGGTAATTCTTACCAAAGAAAAGTGAAGAGTTATTTTGAGGATTAAAAAATTAAAAAATTAGCAAATTCTGATCTTGAATTATAAAAAGCAGGGGTAAATGGCAAAATGATGGCATTAATAGCTAAATCTAAAAGCTGGCTCCTCTGATATACTGGCCAAACAGAAAAATCTCTGACAAATCTAGTCAAAGAAGAAATGAAAATAAATAAAATTTAAAATAAGGGGATACAAATGTCTATTGCTCAGGCATATACAAACTAAGGAAGATTTTTAGCAAGAAGACCCACCAGCGGGATTTTCTGATGTCCAAGTGGACAAAGAAAGATATCTTGGTTTTGGTGATATATACAGGACAGGAGCCTGCCGGCAGAATTTTTTTTGAATAATCCTGAGGCAGACTAATTTTGAGTGGCCTGTTCTGAAATGATGGATCAAAGGGGCAATGCAGGTTGCCTTGAATGCAACTACTAGGTATAGTGGAAATTAGTATGGAACATAGGTTCTGCACTACCAGTGTTTAACAGTTTGGCCAAATGCCATCCTGCTGTGAAGTGATTTATAGCACCCAACTTTACTTTTCCAGATAATTAACAGGTTTCATATGTGATACAATTTTTTTTTTTGAAAAGCAGAATACTTATATACAAACATATACACTAGATAGAGCTTTAAAAACACAAATAGATTCTACCATGGGGTAAGATATAGTAGTTTGCAGCAGACCAGAACAACAACAAAAGCATTCACAAAAAGCATCTATTTAAATACAACTTATTGGTGTAGAAACAGAGAAGGCTAGAATGTTAAAATTCAGGAGAGAAGCAAATGACAGAAAGGATATGGGAAAATATAGGTTTTCCTGGGGGCACTCGCTGATTTTGGTTACAGGAAGGAACCTGAATATTGTTTGTCTCAGGCAGAGGGCTATAGCTTGCGGGGGTCAGAGGTGGGGGTTAAGGGAGATCAGAAACCAGGGAATGGCAGAACTTTGGCAGTCAAGGCTAGAGTGAAAAATTTTTAAACATAAGTGGCTTCAAACACAGCCAGTTTCTTGAAATTTTCAGAATACTGACACAGGGCAGGAACTTGAAAAATCTAAGCCGAAAAACACAGCATTGGGGGAAAAAAATGAACAGAATTCACGAACTGCCAGTAGAACAGACTCTTGGAGAACACAGCATGCTATCAATAAAAGCACAAGGTCATCCCAGAGGTAGATTGTATCTTATCAAAACTGCAAATAATCCATGATTCATATTTAAAAACCTACCTAGAAGGAAAACTCAGAAACAGATGTCTTCACTCACTGTAGTAAATTCTAAATGTTTAAAAAAGAGAATACCAAACCTTTATAAACTTTACAAGAGAAAGGAAGGTGAGACCCTTCCTGTTCATTTTATGAGGCCAGTGCAACCTTGATACCAAAACCTTTAAGACACTTCAGTAAACTAAAGTTATAGATCACTATCTTATGAATTTAGATGCAAAATCCTAAAATTAAAAAAAAAAAATTCCAGGATTATCAATGGACAATATACCTTGACTAGACTAAATGATGTTTATTAGAGGAATCAAAGGATGGATTTAATATTTAAAATTCAACTGACTTAGCCTTCTGCTCCTCTTTATCTCAGATTCTCCTTTCTCCCTTGCATTTTGTACATTTCTCTTCTGCCTTCCCTTTTTAGAGTTGAAGAGTCAGAACAGCCCTGCCTTGGGAGATGAGAAAGGTGGTGTGGCGATGTACCCACCTGCATCAAGAGTGCTGAGGGCAGGTGGAAGAAATGGTTAGCATGGCTGAGATACCAGCAACACTGAGCAGATAAGTAAATGTATTGAGGATGTTGAGAGCCTGGATTCTCACTGCTGAAAAAAAATTATCTAATAAAATTGAAAGGAGAGAAACTAGGAAAACCACCTGGAGTACTGGACTGGAATGTAACTCAAAATTTTAAATACACAGAAATAGTTATATTAAAAAAAATAAGGGAATAAACCAATAAAATATCCAACAGTGTGTTAAGAAATGTGAAAGATCTTAGTGAAGTGGGTAATTTTAAAATCCTAGGCCGCCAATGTTGACAAAAAAAGGAGAGACAGTAATTGAGGAAGAAATAGAGAAAATCATCCTTGCTATAAAAACCCTGGATCCAAATATTTTATAGGTAAATTATTTCAAAAGACAGAACTGAAAAGCAATCAAAATGTTTCTACAAATTACTGTGAGCATGCCACCAAAACCTGCCAAAGATCTACCTCTTGCTCTGAGGGTTGCTTTACTTAAGAACACAGATGTAATTTTTAAAAAAATTGTTTTAATCATCTATTGTAACCAATCGGATTTTATCCCAGTGTTAATAGTAGAAACATTAAGAGCAATTTAAATGTTCTATGAGAAATGGTTTATTTTGGCATATCATACTAAGCAATATAACAGCCTTAAAAATGATTTAAAAAATGAAAGATTCTCTCAAAAATTATACTTAATGTTTAAAGGAAGTGTTTAAGGGAAAAACATGTATAGGGACAAAAAAAGGAAATTCATGAGACTAAATAAAGAAGTGCTAAAAGAATTGTCTACTAAAAAGTCTGTATTAAATATATGCTCACATACTTTGATAAAATGTATTTTAATAAAGGTAGTAGAAGTCACAGAAAAATCAGGAAAAAAACTGTATGTCTGAAATATGTCTTAGAGGAATAGGTTTGACATACTAACACTGTCATAAAACAAATTTCTTAAAACTATTCAGTGAAAGTCACACTGTTTCATCCAGTTACTTTATCAAAAAATGAGCATCACCACAACTGGAAAAAATACATTTTTGCTATGTGAGGAGAAGAAAATGCAGAAAGTATAAAATGACTTCTTAGGGTTAAGTGATTATTAATGTTCATTCCCGTAACACCCACTTAAATCATGTGTACTTTGGAGCAAAGGATGAAAGAAGTCAGGTGGCCCTGTTTCACAAAAGCAGGAAGCCCCATACAGAGATAGATGGGTAAGCACATCACTCCATGACCTCAGAGAGCACTGTGACAAGTACACATAGTGCACAGGAGAGGCACTTGATCTTACCCAGGGGAAGCAGGGTTTGAATTGAAGCTTAAAGACCGGCACAGTCAGCTCAGGAAGAGGTTAAGGGGGCCTCCACACAGAAGGAGCCCAAATATCCCTGACCACAAATATCCTGACCTGGTTCAGCAAGTGGCTTGGTTTCCCTGGAGCATCGTGTCTGAGCTGCAGAGACCTGAGACAGCTTTTGCTGGGTCTGTTCATCCTGATGACCGAGCCACAGAGCTCTCAGGATCTACAGTCAATAGACACCAGGCCCTGGTCCCTTTGCATTGCCTCCCCTTCAAGATACAACACCAAGAAACCTGGTCTCCACAAGCAACTTTTACTTATAAAACCTTCCTCATTTCTTACTTTTCCGGTGGCTTCAACTTTAAGAATGGTAGACAGCTTTTCAAAATCCTAACTAAAAACACAGTACACATATAATGGAAAAAAAAAAAGAATGCATAGTGTTTACACAGCTATTAGTGAAGTGAAGTCGCTCAGTCGTGTCCGACTCTTTGTGACCCCGTGGACTGTAGCCCACCAAGCTCCTCTGTCCATGGGATTCTCCAGGCTAGAATACTGGAGTGGGTTGCCATTTCCTTCTCCGGGGATCTTCCGGACCCAGGGATCGAACCCAGGTCTCCCTGGGTTGCAGACAGGCAGGGTTGCATTGCAGTCAGAAGCTTTAACCTCTGAGCCACCAGGGAAGCCCACAGCTATAGTTACTAACAATCTATACACAGATTTGGGGGTATCTCACCTGACCCATCTCTGCTCCCACTGCCCTGCCACCATAGGGCGACTTCAATTGTTAGCCAAGACCTGGGAGGTCTTACCCACAGGAGCCCCAACTTTCAAACTCTTGCTCCTGCACACATCATTCACAGCAATCTTTAATTGTGCAGTTCTCTGCTTAAAAACATGGGCTCAAGCTACAACAGTCTCCTCGCAGCTCCTTGAACACACCAGACACACATCCCACTGTTTCTCTTACCCAGAGCACTCTGTCCCAGACCTGAATATTAACTCCCACATTTCCTTCCATTCATTCATTCATACAGTCATTGAGCATATAGTTAATGAACCCCTATGATATGTTAGGACACTTTTCTAGGCAATTGAGAAATATTAGTAAACAAAAAGCAGAGACCATTACAAATTTTGTTCACTAATATATCCCAACCACCTACAAAAGTGTCTTGGGCTTCCCTCACGGCTCAGCTAGTCCACCTGCAATGCGGGAGACCTGGGTTTGATTCCTGGGTTGGGAAGATCTCCTAGAGAAGGGAAATGCTACTCACTCCAGTATTCTGGCCTGGAGAATTCCATGGTCTGTATAGTCTATGGGGTTGCAAAGAGTTGAAGACAACTGAGTGACTTTCACTTCACTTCTTCAGAAAAGTGTCTTAACACAACATAGGGGTTCTGCTGAATGAATGAATAGATTACCAAGGCCAAAAAGAAAAAAGCCCAAACTCCCTTGTATTCTCATCTCCCACACCCACTGTCATACAGGACAACGGTTTCAGGTGTAGGCCCCTCATCTTCTTGCCTCCCAACCTGTGTGTCCAGATGCTCAGTTGTGTCAGACTCTTTGCGACCCCATGAACTGTGGCCTGCCAGGTTCATCTGTCCACAGGATTCTACAGGCAAGAACACACTGGAGTGGGTTGCCATTTCCTTCTGCAGGGGATCTTCCCAATGCAGGGATAAAACCCACATCTCCTGTATTGGCAGGTGGATTTTTCTTTACTACTGAGCCACCTGGGAAGCTCCCCAACCCCTGACCACAGTCAGTCAGCTCTACTCCCACTCCCTTCATTTTCACTTGCTTCAACCCTGCTCCTATTCAAACATACAATCTTCACTGACTCTTTCCCACAGGCACCCTTTCCTCTCTCTTCTGCACTTACAGCAGGCTCTGGATCTCTGCAGCAACACTTGACACCACCTTTCTAGTGCTATACTTCTAAATGAGGCTGTCTTTCCCTACTAAATTAACTTCCGGGACAAGTAGTCACATGACTCACCATTCAACTTTTGTACTCCTAACAGAAGCAGAAGATATTAAGAAGAGGTGGCAAGAAAACACAGAAGAACTGTACAAAAAAGATCTTCATGACCAANATTTCTTCTACGGGATTCTTGTCCACAGTAGTAGATATAATGGTCATCTGAGCTGAATTCACCCATTCCAGTCCATTTTAGTTCACTGATTCTTAGAATGTTGACGTTCACTCTTGCCATCTCCTGTTTGACCACTTGCAATTTGCCTTGATTCATGGACCTAACATTCTAGGTTCCTAGGCAATATTGCTCTTTACAACTTCGGACTTTATTTCCATCACCAGTCAGATCCACAACTGGGTGTTGTTTTGTTTTTGCTCTGTCTCTTCATTCTTTCTGGAGTTATTTCTCCACTGATCTCCATCCAGTAGCATATTGGGTACCTACCGACCTGGGGAGTTCATCTTTCAGTGTCCTATCTTTTTGCCTTTTCATACTGTTCATGGGGTTCTCAAGGCAAGAATACTGAAGTGGTTTGCCATTCCCTTCTCCAGTGGACCATGTTTTGTCAGAACTCTCCACTATGACCTATCTGTCTTGGGTGGCCCTACACGCATGGCTCATAGTTTCATTTAGTTAGACAAGGCTGTGGTCCATGTGATCAGATTACAATGTTATTTGATTACTTATGATAGTTCAGTTGGTAAAGAATCTGCCTGCAATGCGGGAGACCCCAGTTTGATTCCTGGGTCAGGAAGATCTGCTGGGGAAGGAATAGGCTACCCACTCCAGTAATCTTGGTCTTCCCTTATGTGGTTCAGCTGGTAAAGAATCCGCCTGCAATGCAGGAAACCTGTATTCAATCCCTGGGTTAGGAAGATCCACTGGAGAAGGGAAAGGCTACCCATTCCAATACTCTGGCCTGGAGAATTCCATGGACTGTATAGTCCATGGGGTCATAAAGAGCTGGACACGACTGAGCAACTTTCACATCATTTCTTGATTCCTTAGTATCAATAGCTTCGTATACCATTGCTTAGTATCCCCATTTTGTACTTGGGGAAATATATAAATGATGGAAAATTTCGGCACAAAGAATTAGATTTACATAATTATGTTTTGTCGGGAAAATCCCCTGAAAAAGGAAATGGCAACCCACTCCAGTATTCTTGCCTGGAGAACCCCATGAACAGAGGAGCCTGGCAGGCTACAGTCCATGGGGTTCCAAGAGTTGGACACGTCTTAGCGACTAAATCATCAATTATGTTTTATATATCACAAATAATCTAAAAACTTACTAGACTTAGACTTGACTTTTTGACATTAGACAATCATACATTCACGTGGTAGAAAATAATTGCAAGTAAATGTTCCTTACATGCTTTATCAAGAGGATGGATATTTTAAAAATAATGCTTTCCACCACTGCTACACGAATATAATGCTCTGGAACAAAGCAAGCATCATTCAGAAATATAAATGAGTGATCTAAGGAGGCTGCTGTGAGGCAGGGACTCAGTAGACTGAGACTTAAGGAGGCAACTGCAGGGACATGAGGGAGAAAAGAATTTCAGGCTGAAGGAACTGAGGGTACCCAAGTCCCACGGTGGAAACAAACTTGCTGGGTTTTCTAAACTGATACCTAATGGAGCTATAGCAGAGTGAAGGGGAGGGAGAGTGACACAGAGGTAAGACAGTTAGGCTGGGGTCTGATGAAGCAAAGTTTTAGAGACTATGATAAGGAGTGTGGATTTTACTTTAAGTGTGATGGGAACCACTGAATTAGCAGCAGTGGAGTCACTTACTGCTATGAGGGGATAAGAGAAATATTTCCTGTTGTTCCAGAATTGGTAACCAGGACTCAGAGCTGAGATTAAATTCTTCTGCATTGAAAAGAGAGACACGGGACTTTTCTGTTGGTCCAGTCATTAAGAATCTACCTGCCAATGCCAGGTCTTTCCCTGGTTCGATCCCTAGTCTGGGAAAATTCCACATGCCACGGAGCAACTAAGCCCATGTGTCACAACTACTGTGTACCCTAGAGCCCATGCTCTGCAACAAGAGAAGCCGTCGTAGTAAGAACCCTGAGCACCTCAGCTAAAGAGTAGCCTCCGCTTGTGGCAACTAGACAAAGCTCTTGTACAACAACGAAGACTCAGCACAGCCAAAATTTAATGAAAATAAAAAGAGAAGGACACATGGAGTTTTTCACAGAACTAAAAAAAAAAATTATTGTAAAACGTGTATGGGAACATTAAAAACCCCGAATAGCCAAAACAATTTTGAGAAAAAAAGAACAAAGTCGGAGGTATCACACTTCCTGATGTCAAGCTATATGATGAAGCTGCAGTGATCTAAACGATATTGGCACAAAAGCAGACACATATATCAATGGAACAGAATAGAGAGCCCAGAAATGAAGCTACACTTATATGGGCAATTAATCTATGACAAAGAAGACAAGAATATACAATGTGGGGCGGGGGGAAGATAGTCTCTTTGATAAACAGTGTTGGGAAAACTGGACAGTTACATACAAAAGAATCAAACTGATACTCTCTCACGCTGTGCCCCCAAATAAATTCAAATGGATTAAAGGCTCAAATGTAAAACCTGAAATCATAAAAAACTTCCAGAAGAAAACATAGGCAGTACCCTCTTTGACAGAGGTCTTAGTAATATATTTTTTGATATGTCTATCCAGGCAAGGGAAACAAAAGCAAAAATAAGCTAGTGTGGCTACATCAAACAAAAAGCTTTTCCCCAGCAAAAGAAATATCAATAAAATAAAAAGACCACCTACTAATGAAATAGGACACTTACTAACGAGACAGGAAAAAAAAATCTACTGAATAGAAGATACTTGTAAATGATATATCCAATAAGGGATTAATATCCAAAATACTCAGAGAACTCATACAACCTAACATAAAAAACCAAACAGCCAAATTTTAAAAATAGGCAGAAGGTCTGGACAGACGTTTTTCCAAAGAAGACATACAGACATATGAAAAGATGCTCAGCATCACTCATTATCAAGGAAGTGAAAACAAAACCACAGTAAGATATCACCTCACACCTGTCAGAATGATTATTATAAAAAAGACAACAAATATAAAATGTTAGGATACTGAGAAAAGGGAACCCTCATGCACTGTTGGTGGGAATGTAAAGTGCTACAGCCACTATGAAAAACAGTTGGAGATTTTTCAAAATATTAAAAATAGAACTACCATGAGCCAATAATTTCACTCCTGAGTATTTATCCAAGGGAAACAAAAACACATAATTACAAATATATATGTACCACTATGTTCATTGCAGCATTATTTACAATAGCCAAGTGCCCATCAACCCATGATGGGCAACCCAAGTGCTCATCAACACACGAATGAATAAAGAAGATGTGGTATATACACAATAGAATATTAGCCATAAAAAAGAATGAAATCTTACCATTTTTGACAACATGGATGGACCTAGAGGGCACTATGCAAGGTGAAATATGTCACAGAAAGACAAATACTGTTTGATTTCACTTGTATGTGGAATCTGAAAAACAAAACAAATGAAACAGAAACAGAGTTACAGATACAGAGAACGAACAGGTGGAGAAATAGATGAGGAAGATTAAGAGGTACAAACTTCCAGTCCTGAAATGAGCCACCAGTATAAAATTACAGTGTGCAAATATAGTCAGTGACAAAGTAATATCTTTGTGGTGATGTACTGTAACTAGGTGATCATTTGATGTGTAGAGAAAAAAAAATCACTATGTTGTGTAACAGAACTAACAGTGTTGCAGGTCAATTATACTTTAAAACCAAATAAACAAACACACAAAGTCATAGAAAAAAAGATCATATTTGTACTTACCAGAGGCAGAGGGTAGGGGCGAGAGGAAATTGGATAAAGGCAGTCAAGAGATATAAATGTCCAGTTATAAATAAGTACTAGAGATGTAATGTACAACATGAGCCATATCATTAACACTGCTGTATGTTATACATGATGGCTTTCCATGGTGGCTCCGGGTAAAGAATTCGCCTGACAATGTAGGACACTCAGGAGAAACAGGTTTGATCTGTGGGTTGGGAAGTTAGCTTGTAAGAGTAAAAAGCAACCCGCTCCAGTAATGGATGGGAAATCCCTTGGACAGAGGAGCCTGGCAGGCTACATACAGTCCATGGAGCTGCAAAGAGACACGATTTAAGAGATTGAGCACACACCCACGTGAGGAGACCAAAGGAAGAATTCTTCAGAAGAGCAAGACCGCCACCTAGTGGGGAATGTGAGTTTCTACACCTTCAGCCAGAAGAATGTGAGAAAGAAAACACTGAGAGCTTCCAGAGGGCAGGGTTTATAAACTACCCCAAGCCCTCCCCAAAGCAAGGGAAAGGGGAATTAGAGATCAGAATGAAGGAGTGCGAGGAGAGCAGGCTGAATTTTCATTATTCGTGTAGTAAGTGGATGCAGTGCAAAAACGACTGGGCTTCATTCCCGGGGGCGATGGGGCACGGGTGCAGCTCACAACAGTTAAGACGCTGTGGAGTTAATTGATTATGAGAAGAAGCTGAGGAGCTAGAAGAGGCCGAAGCAGAGTCGGAGCTCGCAAGCCTAGTATTAGCGGGTTTCCTCTAAAGAACTCATGAACACACGTCCATTTTATCGATGAAATATTTTTAAAATCTTTTAAAAGGCACTGGGGAATTACAAAATGGGTAAGGGACACACAGAGCCAAAATGAAGCAGAACTAACTCAGAGTGGTAGACAGACCACGGAAAACTTGTTTTCACCTGGAAGTCATTTGCCAAATGAGGCAAACCTGAACTTTGTTTCACGGTCCCCTAAGTACGGAGGCCAGGTGATGAAACTCAAACCCCATCCAAGGATGGGTATCTAACAGAAGACACACAAACACGCCCCAATTCAAACTGGGACCCCCAAGGGTGAACACCCTTCTGGTGGAGACTAAAGGTAAATTGCCTGTTTCAAATCTTGGCAATGAATGAAAGAAGTGGAAAATATCTTCCCTGAGAATTTGTGACAACAAGAGGGTCCCCATGTGGATTTGCAACCTGAATTCACAGTTCCTGGGTGCTCTAAAAAACTGCAAGCTAGGAGCTTCCCTGGTGGTGTAGGTGGTTAAGAATGTGCCTGCCAACGTGGAGGACACAGGTTCGATCCCTAGTCTGGGAAGCTCTCCAACATGCCACAGAGCGACCAAGCCCGTGCGCCAGAGCCCGTGAGCCACAGCTGCTGAAGCCTAGGAGCCCAGAGCCTGTGCTCTGCAACAAAAGACGCCAGTGCAGCGAGAAGCCCGAGCGCTGCAACAAAGGGTGGCCTCTACTTGCCCTGACTAGAGAAAGCCTGTGTGCAGCAACGAAGACCAATCACAGCCAAAAAAAAACCAAACAAAAACAAACCCTCGCATGCTAAAAACTTAGTTTCTGTTGGTCCCAGGTTAATGGAGCATCTGGCAGAAGTAAGCACAAATCCTGCCTGGAGGAAACTACGTTCCCAAGAAATAGAAGCTCACAGTCTTAAATCACAAAACACATATAGGAAACAAGCAACAAAGAATGACAGATGGTAGGAAAAAACTGTATAGTCAAATTTATAACAATGTCAAATAGAGGGAGTTTTCAAACACAGAATTAATAACAATATGTCTAATATGTTTCAAAAATTATTTTAATAAGTTCAACTACAGGTTGAGTGTATGAATAGAGATCAAGATTTTTATGATCTTATAAAAACAGAACTGAATAAGATCCAAGTAGAATTCTTATAAATGAAAAACTATAGTAGGTTACGGGCTTCCCTGATAGCTCAGTTGGTAAAAAATCTGCAATAGAAGAGACCCTGGTTCAATTCCTGGGTTGAAAAGATCCTCTGGAGAAGGGAAAGGCTACCCACTCCAATATTCTTGGGCTTCCCTTATGGCTCAGCTGGTAAAGAACATGACTGCAATGCAAGAGACCTGAGTTCGATCCCCTGGAGAAGGGACAGGCTATCCACTCCAGTATTCTGGACTGGAGAATTCCATGGACTGTATAGTCCATGGGGTCGCAAAGAGGCAGGCACGACTGAGTGACTTTCACTTCACTTTCATGTAGGTTACATTTAAAACTTCACACNTGGCTCAGCTGGTAAAGAACATGCCTGCAATGCAAGAGACCTGAGTTCGATCCCCTGGAGAAGGGACAGGCTATCCACTCCAGTATTCTGGACTGGAGAATTCCATGGACTGTATAGTCCATGGGGTCGCAAAGAGGCAGGCACGACTGAGTGACTTTCACTTCACTTTCATGTAGGTTACATTTAAAACTTCACACACAGAGTTAACAGCAGATTAGGCATAGCTGGAGAGAAAACCAGTGAGCAGAATCTAGACTTCAGGAAATTATTCACAAAAGGACAAAGAGAAGGAAAAGATGAAAAAAGCAGAGAGATATAATATATCTGATCTGAGTTTCACCAGTGGCTCAGCAGTAAAGAATCTGCCAACAATGTAGGAGAACCAGGTTCGATCTCTTGGTCAGGAAGATCCCCTGGAGGAGGGCATGGCAATCCACTCCAGTATTCTTGCCTGGAGAATCCCATGGAGAGAGTAGCCTGGGAGGCTACAGTCCCAAGGCAGACAAAGACATGACAAGTGACTGAGAATGCATAATGTATTTAACTGAGTTCCAAAAGAATAAAAGAAGAAAATAATGGATCTGAGTAATATTTGAAAAGATGAAGGCTCAAAATTTTCAGAACTGATGAAAGCTACAAACTTACAGATTCTGGAATACCAACATCCTGAGCCAGATAAATAAAAAGACACTTACACTGAGATACATCTTAGTGAAACCAAAAAAACCCCAAAGATCTTAAAAGTAGTGAGAGAAAAGACAGGTGATCTTTGAAAGAATAAGATGTCACTATCACAGTCTCTGGGGATCCAAATGAATCTCTGAGAGGCAGGAGAGAGACTTGAGCTGGGCTGGAGCTGGGTGTGCTCAGCCTTCAGTGCTCAATGGCAGTAGGATAGCAAAATGGTGCAAAGATGTGTTTATTCATTTTTTAACTTAAGATTTAAAGGTCTTCAAATGTCCATTTGAAGGATTATTTATAAAAGCTGAGAAGGGACCAACTGGAGATTTTGGAGGGCAAAGCCCCTTGATTCACATCGCTCTGGTGGCTGGCTTGGATTTCTGCATAGACAGATTCACAGACAGACGCACACACATTCCTCCTCATGTTCAGAAATCCCACCCCAAACCTGAGTTACCCCTAACCATTCTCCCAAACCAGTTCACCAAGGTCTGGGTGGTAACTGGTGACTGTCAGCTGACTGCCGCTCTGGATATCCCACAGGGCTCTTCATATGGGGAGGAAGCCAAACCCACTGAGGAATGGGGGGATGGTCTGTGGGGAGTCCAAGAGCAGCCTTGAGTAGCTCTAGATGGTGGCCCCTGGGTCCCAGGCATGGTCCCCTTCCTTCTGCTGGAGGTCTGCACTCTGGGCAGGAGGGGAGAGGCACCTCGCAGGGAAAGTGAGGCTGTATCCCATCCGGCTCTGCGGCTGGAGGTCAGGGGACAGTTATAGACTGGCCACAAAGCACAGACATCCGAGTGGCCAGTTTCCTCGGACAGGTTCATACCTGCGGGTAGACTACCATGCCAGCTTGCAGTTTACAAGCCTCCCAGCCAATCAAGAGTTACTTTCTTCTCTGCATCCTCCTGTTTCCATGACAACTACCTCAGCATCTGCTGCAGACTCGCAGTTCTCCTGCTGAAAAGACCTTCCTGCAGGTCCAGTCCAGGTTCCCTGCACAGGGGTTGGGCTAGGGAGATGGGGGGGGGGGGGCTCTAAGTTTGCTAGTGGTACCCCCNTTCCATGACAACTACCTCAGCATCTGCTGCAGACTCGCAGTTCTCCTGCTGAAAAGACCTTCCTGCAGGTCCAGTCCAGGTTCCCTGCACAGGGGTTGGGCTAGGGAGATGGGGGGGGGGCTCTAAGTGTGCTAGTGGTACCCCCAAAGCCTCTTCACACCCTGAAACCTGGTGGGAAGGGTGTTGTGGAGCAGAAGATGTTAGATTCAGCGGGACTCTGTCTCAGCCAGGGCAGAGGTAATGTGCTTTCTACATCACCTGCTCTTTTACTGCCCAAACAGATTTGACCGTTAACTCTTCACTCGGTCTGCTAAGGGTCTAGGTTTCTGGCTGGGGCCTCCCCTATAACACAAGCATATTCAAGTTCCAGTCATTTTAAAACAATCATTAAAATGTCCCACTCTCCGGTTTCCACAAAAATTCGTGAGAGGATACGGGTCCCGGCAAAAGTAGCTGGCCCAAATCCAACCCTGTTAAGTCAGAAAACCAGGGAACTCAGGTCCCCTGACTATCTTCGGTGTGCACACTTGAGCCAGAAAGACCAGACGGGGGCCCTGAGTAGGGGCTGTGTATCTTCAGCCCTCCACTACAAGATCTTTGGCTGAGCTTTCAGTCGGACTCGGGAAGCGAGTCTTAGCACCGGGGTCCTCTACTGCAGATAAGACCAAGCACTTGGTTCAGTCAGCTTGCAGCTTCCAGAGCATCCTTCGGCGGAGCGTGGGGCTCGAGCGCCACCTGCCTGCCGCTGTGCATCTATTGCTGTAAAGATATCCCCATAGCAATAACGCAGTTATTGGAAGTTTCTGCCTGGCTAGGTGCCTCACATTCACTACAGCAACTGAATTTAACAACCTATGAAATAGATATTCTCAGCCCGATTTTACAGGTTCAGAGAATTTAAGAAACGTGTCAAGGCCACTTAGCTACCAAGTGTCAGATCCAGGATTCATCCCATCTCAGGCATGCTCTTGAAAAGTGAAATGTTAGTCGCTCCGTCATGTCCGACTCTTTGCAACCCCATGAACTGTAGTCCACCAGGCTCCTCTGTCCATGGAATTCTCCAGGCAAGAATACTGTTGTGGGTAGCTATTCTGTTCTCCGGGGGATCTTCCCAACCCAGGGATCAAACCTGGGTCTCCCACATTGCAGGCAGATTCTTTACCATCTGAGCTACCAGGAAACCCTGTGCATATACTCTCCCACGTTACAGTTGAGTCCCTGGTGATCCTGTTCTGAGGGCCCTCCAATGGGGTCTTCTGCCTGCCTCTGATCCTATAGGCTCAGCACAGTCCCCCTGCCCCCGCCAGAGCTCTCATGCCCCTCTGTGGATCACCACCCACTAGTCATCAGACCAGAGTCTGGCTGGCACTGAGACTCACCTGATGGTCACTGTGCATGCAAGGCCACCACACCTGTACCTTAAACGGTACCACCGAATTTTTCCCCTATTGCCAGTAGATTCAGGGACTAAGTTTTCATTCATTACTAGGTTAACCCATTTAATATGTTGTAATGGACATCTTTTTTTCCCCTTCTGCTCAACATCCTTTCCCTTCTGTCTCAGTAGCACCCCCCCTTTCTTGAAGGAATTTCTTCTCCCTCCTCTATGAAGGGATGGGTGATAGAGGGGTGGTGGGAGAAGGGAATCGGAAAGGGGGATGCGAGAGAAGACATAGGAGTGAAATAGCGTCTGAATGAGTCCTGCACTAGCTGGATCTGTGTGTGCAGCTGTTGCCCAGCTGGTCCATAGTTTGATCACATGCACCAGTAACTCCCTTTGTCCTATGCCAATTTAAAATGACTTCTCCATCTCTTGCCACTAGAGTCCTAGATACTACATTACACGAACCACCTCTGAATTTGAAATATGCAAAACAGATCAAAGCCACTCACTAGTCCTGTACCCAGTTAACTGGGCTGAGTCCATGAAATGAAGGCTTTGCTTAATTATAGACGGCAATGGATTTTGAAATCAGCCAAGCCAGCTTCTTCATTTTATAAAGGCAATAGAAGCTCAGACAAGGAAAGACACTAACTGGAGAGGAAGAAAACGGTACAGGAAGGAAAAGATGCATGTGATCAGCTAAAGAGATTCTTCAGTTACGTTGTAGCATTATATATATGCATACACAGACGTATATTTAAACGTGGGGTTTAAAACATTCTAAACTAAAAAACGGATAATAAAAAATGACGCATTGCCATGTTGGTCTTCCTCTTCAGCTCCATTTACAGGTCTGCTATTGTGTGGTCTCCTTCACGTGTCTTTCCCTCTCNCTCAGACAAGGAAAGACACTAACTGGAGAGGAAGAAAACCGTACAGGAAGGAAAAGATGCATGTGATCAGCTAAAGAGATTCTTCAGTTACATTGTAGCATTATATATATGCATACACAGACGTATATTTAAACGTTTAAACGTGTTGGTCTTCCTCTTCAGCTCCATTTACAGGACTGCTATTGTGTGGTCTCCTTCACGTGTCTTTCCCTCTCGGGGTTTCTATTTCATCTTTAAAAGGAAGGCTCTGGTTTGGCTGATCCAAAACCAATTTTATATTTCTTCCACAACTGCTATGCCTGGCTCAACCAGGAAAAGTATGACCTGAGTGGAGGTGAGAAAACAGGAAAGTGAAAGTCACCTGAGTCCTTCCTCCCTGCCTTTGTCTGTAGCCGATGGCCACACATGTGGGAGCTTGGGCGTTCTCTGTACCTCCCTGCCAGAATAGGGATAAGGCAGCAGTGGGCTCTGCGGTTACCATGGCAACCCACCGGCTGGCTTATCCTCTGTTTCCCTCTAGTGGACATCCGGAATACCTGCAGCTCTGTCATTTTTCCCTTGGGTGGCCTGTTCCGCAGGCGGCTGTCCAGGGAGGAGGCTCTCCTACAGGCCCTGCTCTGCTACGCCATTCTGAGCCTTGGCTTCAGTGAGTCCGGTACCCATCCCACCAGTTCAATCGTTACAGCTTCTCTCCTAACCACTTACCCCTTCCAGCCAGAGTCCTGGGGTCTTAAGGACTCTTACCCAGGGCACTTCCAGAATTCCCCTAGAAAGTGCAAAGTCCAATGTGATCTAAAATAAAACACTCTTCCTTCGGCCAGACCCCACCTCTCACCCCAACAATCCTTAATTAGAACTGCAGCTTCTGGAGCCACTTTTCCAGATGGACTTTGTCCATCCTTAGGATGAGGTCCCATAGACACAAGAGCCTGGCCAGGATCCAGGAAGGGACCAGTGTGCTGTGGTCATTACCAGAGCTGGGTACAGCAGCCTCAGTTGGGAAACAGACAAACCTACAGACAATCCAATATGGGACCTGGTGGTGGTGGCGGGGGCAGGGGGGCGGATTTCCTTGGTGGTCCAGGGGCTAAGACTCTGAGCTCCCAGTGCAGGGGGCTGGGGTTCGATATCACATGCTGCAACTAAGAGTTGGCATGCCACAGCTAAAGATCCCACATGCTGCAACTAAGACCCAGAGCAGCCAAACAAATACTTCTTTAGAAGTATATGCAAGAATTTTTTAAAAATGTGACGGGATGGGCAGTGACAAGGTTGGTGGTGCAGGGTACACTGGGAGCAGGTGTGGGGAAGGGGGACTCTCCCCAGCCTGAGCCAGAAAGAAAAGCTTCTTGGGGGATGCGATGTCTGAGTTGAAGCTCCAAGGATGAACAGGCACGTGGGCTAGAGCAGAGATATGAAGGACAGTTATTAGTGGACTGGGAGGTCTTTGGAGTCTGCCTTCCTGAGGATGCTGTTCCTCATTGGGGTCCATGGATCCTCTCCTTGTCCTTTCCCTCTTCTTACCCTGCTCCCTCTCCCTGGGCAGACTCCTCCAGCCCCAGGATTATAATCAGCATCCCTTTGCTATCTACCTCGTCACATGCAATCCCTTCTACCTGGACTGCCCTTGACTTACATGCCTCGCTGGGGAACCCATCGCTCAAGACCCACCTTGATATTCCCTCCTTTTTGGTGCCTTTTCAAAACCAATCTTTCAATCATACATCCATTCTACAAACTCCTATTGAGCACCAAGCATTAGGTCCAGAATGGGTCCCTACATTGTAACTGTTCACTGTCTGTCTCTCCCCAGCTGACCAGGATCTCTTGGGGGCGAGGGCAGGCAGGATTATGTCTTTTGTTTTCCTAAACCTCAGCTTTCAAGATTCATTCCCTGTATGAATGGCTGGCTGGCTGAATGAATTTAGGAATAGCATCTCCTTGCAAAACCACAAGAAACTCCCCAGTTACCAGAGCTGGAACCCTCTGACTCCCAGTTCTGTCTCCTGACACTGTCCCCAAAGAATGTGGCCATATGTTATTAAACTGAAGTGAATTAAAATTTGCTTGAAATAACCACAGACTCCCCCGCTCCCCTGAGCCTGCAGTGACCATATTACATCTCTTCCAGGCACAGAAGTTTGACATTTCATTGCAAAGTCATTTTCTTCTCATTTCCTTATGTTGCTAAAATATTCTATTTCTCTTCACTTCCCCTTTGTGTTCCCATTACTCACATTTAGTTAAATATATCTGCTGCCATTTAATCATCTGAGATAGGCTTGCTGGTGGGGACATTCTTAGGGCACTGCCTTCCAGACCATCTGTCTCTTCTGGGGCCACTCTGAAAACAGTACCCAGATCCCTGCCCCAGGGCTTCTAGGCTGACCCCCAGACCTTCAGTTTGTCCCCAAGGCAACTCTGACTTGAGTCCCCTCTCGCTCCCATACCTATAGCCTTCCTCATCCCAGCTTTCTCCTCTTCTGCTTCCTGGGGTCTGGTTTTCATTCTGCCTCTAAGCCTGGGATCTTCTAAAACCCTTTTGGTCACCCTGAGCAAGGGGCCTCATAACTGTCCTCTCATTGGGTTTCCTGAGTAAATCTTTAATGGTACAAGGTACCCAACAAGGCAGCCGGTGTTGGGAGTGTTTGGTGCCTGCTTGGGACTTGGCCGTATCCACTATGTTTCTGTGGCTGCTGGACACCTTTCTTCTTACCTGCCCACCTACCCATATCACGTAAGGGTGGGGAGTATTCTTTTCCCTGGAGACAGTTGGCAAAGACCAGGAAGGCAACTTTGGCTTGGAGTGGAATTCCAGTTTCCCTTCTCAGTAACTGTCACTTAGGGAGCTGGGGTTGCCCTTGGGACTGAGGGCTTAGAACTGCTCAGAACAGGGGTGGTGAAGCCCCCTGGCCACAGAGCCCCTGCCTGGGCCCTGGCGGGGGGCAGGACCAGGAGCCCAGGACGGCTGCCATTTCCTGGGCATTTGCTGGTTGCTGTGGGCACATCTGGAGAGCTGGGGACATGAATCTCCTCTTCCCAGGGGGTTAGTGAAGCATGCTCGCTCCCCATCTCAAGTTTGGGGAAAGGGGCTTCTGGGAGACCACTGCAGAAAGCTCAAGACGTGTCCTTTGGAGCCTCAGGGACACAGTGAACTGGGGCGACTCATGCCAGAAAAATCCTGATAGAAGGAGACAGGCTGGCCAGATGGCTTTGTAGTGCAGCTAGGAGAGTAGTCGTGTTGGGATCTGCCTGCCCGCCCAGAGATCAGAAGGGCAGAGGATGAACGAACATTTGCAGAGGATGAGAGGTAGCCACTGACAGGAGAGTCAGCATGGGGCTGTCTCACGGCCTGATCAAAAAGCCTCCGGGAGAAACAAAAAGACATCAGCCAAGGGGTGAAGAAGGGGTCAGAAGGCGATTTAGCTTAGATTTCACCCAGGGGCTGGGGAAAAGGTAGCTTCATAAGTACATTTAAAGGACAAAGGGAGACAAAGATAAATTGTTCTATAGTTAGTTCTGTTTTATGAGTCATGTCTGTAGGGCTACACATAAATTACTCTTTTTCCTTAATGAAATGTACGTCATTCTTGTGTCAATTCAAAACATCTTCATCTTTCTAGAACAAAGTCGTATTTCCAGTCTTTACTCATCTATATTTTCTATGGTCTCCGGTTGCCCTGAGGTTAAACACATCTATTATCTTTATTATATCTGAAATAGTTTATGCCCTAGAACTCTTATTCCAATTTTCACAACAACCCTGGAAGGGAAAGGCTCATGTTAGCCCTGTTCTGTTTTCGAGGGTCAGAAATTCAGAACGGGGCTAAAGGGTACACAGCAGTGAGTGGCAGAGGCAAAGTTTAATTGGAAAAGTCAGGCCTGTATTGGGGTGAGGTTGCAGGCAATAGTGGTGCAACAGGGGACGAGGGGTAGCCCTCCCCCAAGCTCCATCCCCACCCTCATTTTATATAAATATATATATATATATATATATGCATATACATATTTATTTGGCTGGGTTGGGTCTTAATTGTGGCACACGGGAACTTCGTTGTGACATGTGGGCCTAGTTACCTCGAGGCATGTGGGATCTTAGTTTCCTGACCAAGGATCGAACCCTCATCCCCTGCATTGCCAGGCAGATTCTTAGCCACTGCAGCATGAGGGAGGTCCCCCCCACTTCCATCCTAAGCATGCACAGCTGTTGTTGAAATGCCCCCTGAGGATGTTCTGGGTGGGGCTTCCTGACAAACACCTATAGGACAGTGGCCCTGGCCGCTCAGGACTTTGACAAGAGTGCATGAACCACTCTGTCCCCTGGGGACCACCCTGCGAAGGGGCCAGAAGGAGGTCTCCTTAGCTGATGGCCGCTCTCGCACTACCGGATCACATAGGATGGCTGGAATCAGTGAACCCAGAGTCACGCTTGTGTGAGTTCAGGCTTTAGGCGGAGTAGGACCCAGAGCTAGGAGATGGGTGAGCAGCCCTAGGTCCACACCGGGAGATGCTGACTGTGACTGACAGTTCTGGGAGGCTTGGAGGGCTCCCACGTTTGGTTCCAGCCCAGGATCTCCCTGGATCCCTGCAGGGACACTCCCCCTTGTAACTTTGGCTATTGATGGTTCTATTCTTACATCAATAACCCCTCAACTAAGAAACTAAAAAACTGGCTTTCACAAAAAACTTACAATTCCCTGCTTTCACTGACCCACACCAGATTCCTCCTTTCTTAATGCCACTTACTCATCAGCCCTGTGTCTCTAAGAATGCTATGTGGTCCCAAGAAGACCACTAGCCCTGCTTTGGTCCCCTAGCCTCTTTTCTGCCACTTTGTTTCCTTGGACTAGATGGAGAAAAATGGGAAGACTAGTCTAACACCTAGCCCTTTGTCCAGCATGTGGCTGTCGCTTGCAGGAGGTCCCTTTGGTTTTTCTCAGCCCAATCTCACCTGCCTGGTAGGTCAGAGCGGANGGTGGATTCATGTTGATGTATGGCAAAACCAATACAGTATTGTAAAGTAGAATAAAGTTAAAAAAATAAATAAATAAAAAGTAATAAAGGAGTGATCACACAAATCCAAAAAATAAATAAATAAATGAATAAAGTAAACTGAGGAAATACAGTAAAAGAGAGTGGCTCAGAGGAGATACTGTCATCATAGATGGCATTTTTTCCTAAAAAGTTGATATCGGAACAACCAACTGCAAGAAAAGATTAAATCTAAGATGTGAGAAGAGGATGGGCTGTGAATACTGTAATCAGATATTTCCCAGACTCAGAGGCAGTGAAGGTGGTCACTCTGGGTTCTTCGGGAACTTGGAGCCAGAGAAAAAGTGAACCTTGTTCAGCTCCAAATAACCCTGTCATCCAGGGGCAAGTGCTACCAGCTGAGGTTTGTTTACTTATTTGTTTACTTATTTTTCTCACTGAGGACAATCTTCAGATGGCAAATCCCCCAGCCATTTTTCAGGAGTGCATGTGTTTGTGTGCTAAGTCGCTTCAGTCATGTCCAACTCTTTGCAATCTCACAGACTGTAGCCCACCAGGCTCCTCTATCTATGTATTCTCCAGGCAAGAATACTGGAGTAGAAGCCAAAGGAACCATAATTTCATTAGCATTTTTCCTAGTGCATTTAGATCATTACTGTTTTACTCATAACCAGCCATGTTCAGCACAGATTCTGATCAAAGTGACACCTTTAGGCACAGAAATAAAATACTGCTTTTCTTGTCATAAATGCCAACACCTTTTCTGCACTAAATATGGAAACACTTATTGGTGTTTAATGTTTTACCACAGTCATGTATGATTCCCACTTTGGGCTGCATCATATAAGGATTTCTTTGAAGTCTAGGGCCACACATAAAGGGAAACCCTTTGTCCACCTTTAAGAATTTTCATGCCTCTCACTCACCCAATTATTTGATGCCAAAATTATTCTTATACACCTGTGGCCACCAAAGTGAAGACACTCTGCAGGTAGTTCTCAGACTTGGTCACTTTCGGGAAGATGGTCTCCACCATATTTCTCTCACGTATGTAAATGGACTTTACATAAAATAAGAATAAACTGGATTCTACTCAAGTGACATTTAAATCCCAGGCCATCAATCCTTTTTATTAATAACTTGTAATTAAATTGAGATTAGTAACAACAATAAGCATGAACATCTCTGTTATTGAACAGAAACCGGGTGAACTATCATGCAGGCACTTTTTATTCATTCCTTCAGATAACCTTAAGAGGAAATCTGAACATCACTCATATTGTCCCTATGTGTAAGCTGTTGATTCAAGGTCACTGCCAAGTAGAAGAAACTGCCCATTTCTGTGAAGAGAATAAGTAGTTGACAGGATCAGAAGAACACCACTCCCCCCAAGTTGCCAGGAAACCTAAATGTTGGAAATGACAATCAGAGAGAGTTCATGTGATATTCGTGGAAATTTGGAAATTGAGAAGTCTAAGCTGGGAATGTTTCTATGGGATCACAGCTTCTGTGAGATCCAAAAGGAGCATTGTTCTAAAGGCTCACCATTCATCCCCTTGTAGTCAGTATCTCCAGTCAAGTAATAAATCAGTAAATCAAGTAATAAATCAAAAGAAATTTAAATCTGCTTAATAATGCTAGTGAATATGTGATGAAAAGGGTAGCCTCTTACACTGCTGGTGGGATGTAAATTGGTACAGCCATTATGGAAAACAATATGTAGGTTCTTCCAAAACTAAAAATAAAGTTGCTATATGGTCTAGCATCTCACTTTTATGCAAATATCCAGAAAAATCTGTTATTCAAAAAGATACACACACCCTCATGTTCATAGTATTATTTACAATAGCCAAGAATGGAAACAGCCTAGATATTTATCTACAGAAGAATGAAAATAAAGATGAGTTTTACATACATATATAGCTCATTNCGGGGTGGGGGGGGCGGTGTCTTGCCTTTCACCCTTTCCTGGAACTTCACAAGCGATTTAAAGTGACTGTGGTAGAGGCCACATTGGGGGTATTTGGCAGGTGCTATTTTCAATCAGAAGCTCCTCTTTCATTTTTTTCTGGTAAGGGGGTTTCAGCAGGTATTGAAGAGTCTGAGGCAATAGAGGGTGAGCTGCAGTAAGCAGCGTGTCTGGCATCTAATTTGATTTGACTTGTTTTCCTGGCCATGCGAACCTGTAGCCAGGAATAAAAAGCAAGGGTTGCAGGGGTGACAGCTCCCTGCCTCTTGTCTCTGGCTCCCTCCAGCCCGAGGGCTCGTTCTATAGCTACAGGGCCATGCGAAGGGAGCACGGCCAAAGACTCCTGCTAGGCATACACAGCCTGGGAGATTGTTTTTGATTATGTTTGAAAAGCCCCAGAAAAATCTCTTCCCCAAACTTTCTGCAATTATGCAAGGAGGTGATTTATGAAGCATGGGTCAGACTGGGCCAGCTCTCCTGGTTGGCTAAAATTGGCCTAAAAAATAATGTGTGGTTGTCAGATCCTAAATTAAATGATTCAAATACTACTGCGGCTGATTAAAGGACTTTATTCAATTTCCTCTTGACCACATGCTCTTCTGTGAGGGCAAGAGAGATACCGTTTCTGGAAGAATTGCAATGTTTGGAGACAGTTGATCTAATGTAATGGATGATGCTTATTAAATATGGTTCCTCCTCCCTTCTTTGATGAAAGGTGAGACTAAAGAGGGAGGAGGAAATGACTTCTGTTTGTTTTACTATGAACGACCCTCCCTCTGCCAGGCATCTGGTTAGGAGCCTCCAGAGTGAACCAAGGCTGGGTGGCTGAGGAATTTTAAGGATCCTTAAGAGACATCTAGGCAATAATAACAAAGGTCAACAAATGAAACTCAAGCATGAGTAAACAAATTAAAACAGTGAATGCATCTGGGACTCCAGCAGACAGTCCTTAGTGGTGCCTGCCACAGGACTCTGAAGAGCACCCAGAGACTGGCAGGAGAGACAGCCTCTTGCTGGTCCGTCCGTGTCCTCCCTTCTTGGCCCCGCTGGCTGGACCAGGAGAGGACTGTGACCCAAAACAACCCATCCAGAGACACACAGCACACTGTGGCGAACAGCAGGTGAGCGAGCTTGGGAGCATGATGGCGGAAGGCCAGCAACTGAGGCGGTGAGCGGCTGGTGCAGACACGGAGAGGAGGAAGGGCAGAGGTCAGGAGGTGGGGTCGGCAGTATGTTCAGATGTGAGAAAGCAGACACTATCCGGAAGCGGGAAGCTAGGAGATGGGAAAGGAAACTCAGAGTGAAGGAGGAACCAAGGATCTGCTGGTCAGGAGAGAGAAAAGAGCAAAGCAGGCTCAGAAACTGTGTGAGCCTGAGAGAGACAAGGAGAAGCCCGCTGGCCCCGGAGCGGCGCGTCCCCCTGGCTGCCCTCTGCTCCCGGCTCTGGCCCAGTTTATGGTCGTCTTGAAATCCCCTTGGGAAGGTGGCCTAAGCAGGGCTCTAAAGAGCCCAGGGGGACACAAGAATCAACAGAAGTTTTCAGCACTGAACAGCAGGGCAGTTCACAGTATGAAACACAGGCAATTTATAGAGAGTGAGTCATCTAATCTCAAAGGGATGTGATGAGGCGAAACCAGCAGGGAAAGGAACGGCCTTTCGGCCGCAGCAAGGAGAGTGGCAGGCACTGGGCAAGAACTGGGTTCGCCTCCCCCGGGGCCACCCCTGACCCTCCTCTGGGCTTCTGTCTCTGGAGGAAAGTAGGCCATGCAGACAGTCATGTCCTGGCCCTTCTACTCCAGGGCAACAGTCAGGGAACTCACTGAAGGGAAGTTCGCTTGTGAATCCCAGGTGCTGCCTAGATCTGGAGAGGCAGAGAGACCATGGAGTCCTGGGCACCCACGACCCCATGGGGCCCGTCAAGAGGTGCACCCTGTGCAGGTCACTCCCTCAGAGTCTGGGGTTTGGGTTGGATGGTCTCCTGGTCATCAAACCTCTCTCATCGCATTTCACAGGGCTGACTTTTGCTGCCATCCCAGCTGAGAAAGGCAGAATCTGGGTTCCTTATCTCCACCCAAATATTCGTGGGGGCTTTGCTTCCACTTCCCCACATCACACCCTCCTCTGCTGAGACACATGGGGTCAGCTGTCATGTGGGACTGGTTGCAGAGAAGTGAGCGAATGCCCAGGGCATTTCCCTCACTTGATGGTTAGCAGGCAAGCCCTCCCTGACCACCTCCCATGGCCTGGGGACTGGGGATGGGTCAGGGAGGCGGGACAGGAACCCACCACCTCCTGTCCATGCAGACAGCACCTTCAGCCCTGACCTCAGGGACTCGGCCAACGCTCATCCCACTGACATCCACCAGGCTCCCTCCTTCTCTTTAGGTCTCAGCTCAAGTTTCACCTTCCCAAAGAGGTTCAGTTGACACCTGATTTAAACAGGCCCCCTCCTCCCTACCCTGCTTGTTTCCCCCATGCCCTACCCCACGTGCCATAGAATATGATTTCATGTTCACTGTGTGTCTCTTCCCACTGGAGTGTAAGCTTAAAGATTTGTATGTTTTGTATGTTGGCATCTATTCCCCTGCATCTGAAATAGGGCCTGGCTCACAATAGGCATCCAATAAATACTTGTAGAATAAATTAATTTACCAAATAGTTTTAATTTACACTTTACTTTTTAGCCAGAGTGTATGGTTTTCATATGCTGAGAAACAGTCTGGGGCCGTGAGGAAGGTCCTAGACTCTGGTGCTAGTCTGCTCGGTTAGATACTGGCCCTGCCACTTTATAACCTTGAACAAGTCACTTAGCCTCCTGTGCCTCAGTTTACTCATCTGTGGGATGGGAATACTCCTTAGTAATGCTTTTGAGATTTAAAGGAGTTGATGCATATAAGGGCTTGCAACAGATCCTGCCTTTGTAAACATCACCTTAATGTTTTATTGGGTGTTTGTGTTTCATTTCAAATGTCTCTGTTCCTGTCCTTTGACCACATTTATGGGGGTACTTTTTCTAATTGATGGGCAGGCTGTTTAAGCCAGTGCCCTCCTGCGTGTGTGCTGCACATTCAGGGCTCACACCGCCTCCAGAGGGCGCCCGGGTCCCACTGGCACTGGGGCACAGAACTCCAGATGGAGCTAAGACCTGTGGGTTCGTCCCCTTTGTCTCCACCCTCTTCCCGCTCCCCCACCCAGGGACAGGGACCTGGTGAGGGGTCCAGCGTGGATGGCTGGATGCATTGTCTGGGGAGCACAGCCTCCCAGATCAGCCCCCACTTTGGATGATATCACCACCCACCACCCCCACTGCACCCCGCAGAAGCAAGCAGGGATGCCCAAGGGTCTCAGAGGACGACCCTGCAGGTTGCCCACAACTCAAGCAAAAGGAAGCCCTGGTTATTTTCCTCGGAAGAATTTGTACATTAACATGTCTTCATGGGCGTCTCACTGTGATGGGAGAAACTAGGGACAGAAGCAGCGGTGGGATGGGGTCGGGGGAGTGGGAGGGAACCGGTGTGGGGTTCCTGCCAGCCTGGCTAGTAGGGTCACCAGGCAGCGGCTCCCTGCCCAAGCAGGGGTCTTAGACAGCAGCACCTGGAGCCAGGGAGGCAGATGAGGGGCTTCAGGGGCCCCAGAGGGAGGTAATGGGATAGACACAGGGTCCCAGATGGGAACGAGGGGACACAGAGTCCTCAGGGCTGCTGGCCAGAGACCTCCTGAGAGACACAGGATGCGGGCTGTGGCCAAGACTGGGCGGGGCCCAGATTGGTCCCGGCAGCCTGGAGGCTGCAGCACTCGGAGGGGCATCAAGGCAGCTTGTGACCTGGATGGGGGGAGGGGGCGATCACACCTCATAAAGGTTACCCAGGATGAAGACGGGTCTTTGAAGTGGGAAAGGGTGAGTCAGGGCCCAGAGCAAGCACTGGGAAGTGGGGGGAGAGCATGAAAGAGCCTCAGAGGTAGGTTTGGGGTTTTGTTTAAGGGCCCAGGAGCCATGGCCTTCAGGGGTGTTTGGGGAGGGGGGCTGGAGAAGGAGCAACATCCCCCAGGGGTTGTGGGGAAGCTGCGGTGGGAGGGGGCAGGTTAACAAAGTAGGAGATGGACAGAGAGGTGAGCACGCTTCCCCGGGATGGGGCCTGTGGTGGGAGGACAGCAGAGGGGAGCAGGGGAGAAGATAGGAGACTTCGCTGGCTGGGGGTGGGGGGAGACTGGGCAGGCCCCAAAGCACCCCAGGGCCTCTGGATAGAGGCCACGACAGCAGAGCCCTCGCCCGTGCCCCGACCTCCCTCCACTGCTGCTGCTTCTTCGCAGGACCCCTCTCCTGTCAAGACCCCCCAGCACCACGACGGGGTCCTTTGGAAGGAGGGAGCCTTGGGCTCTCAGCACACACCCAGGAGCTGCACACGTGAGAAGGCTCCCGGAAGCCTTTAGTGCTTTAAAGGGCCCCGGGCCTGGCGTGCTGGCCCCATTAGAGGGAACATTTTCTCACAATGGAGGCACAAGTAGGTTGTTTGATGGTAATTGCTTTTCTAACCCATAGAGAAAGTGCATCACAAACCCACCGCAATTAAGTGAAGTGGTCACAGTCCTCTTTCTTTTTTGATTTAGAGCTATTTAGAAATATAAGCAGCTGACTTTGCTTCCAGGGTTTTTTTTTCCTTTTCCTTCAACTGAATTTTTACTTTTTTTCTTTTGAATCCCATTAAATAATCTAAGTGCTCCGAGAGGGAAGAATGAAAAGATGTTTGCGTTTCCAGCTCTGCAGCCAACCACTATTCAGATAATACCCTCAGTGTGTAACCTGGGAGTTTAATATCCTCAAATATTTATAATTATGTAAAAATAGCCCTAAGAAACATTCAGCTTACTCACAGCTAGGTAATTATCCGTATCCAACGTTCACAGAGCTGCTTCTCAAAGTTCAGGGGCATTCCTCTGCCACCCGAGGCATTCTGGGTACATGGAATCAGTGGGCTGATCCCTAAACGGGCAAGGAGATGGCTTGTGCAGGTCCCTCTCCCAGGCACACTGCGGCCCCCTCCCTTGCTAGGTTTCAGATCCCTTTTCCTGGTTTGGGAAGATCCCCTGGAGAAGGGAACAGCTACCCACTCCAGTATTCTGGCCTGGAGAATTCCATGGACTGTATAGTCCATGGGGTCACAAAGAATTGGACATGACTGAGCAACTTTCACTTTTCCTTTGTCAGAGCAAGAAATGTCCCAACGTGCAGAGCAAATGGCGCCCAGCCCCTCTGGTCATGACGAGGAGTCACTGCATTGTACAAACACGCACAAAAAGAGGACTTGGTCATTCCCAAGAAGTCCTTTAGTCAACCCAGGAGTGAAGTCCCACACCAGGAGTATCCGTGGAGTCTCAGATGCCACCTGGAAAAGGGTGCTCTGATCAGGTGAGCAGGGATAAGCACCCTCTACTCCATGGTCCTTTGGAGAGGCACAGTGCACAGCCTCTATTAATACATTTCCCCTTTCCTGTCGTCTCTCCTGCTGCTCTCTCTGCTCCACGCACATTTCCAGAAGAATATCAAGAAAACTATTTTCCCTGCATAATTACCCACCTCCTCCCCACCCACCTACACACATCTTTCCTGCTTTGAAGTGGCAGCTGCTCTGATATCTTTAAGCGGACTGCACTCTGCATTTACCAGTCAGGTAGAGTTAAAGGGAGGGAGCCCCAGCCAGGCTGGAGGTGAGGGACCTCAGCACCAGCCCTCCCCCCACCAGACCCTTGGTTCCTCTCTCTGATTGAGGGCACTTTCCCACCTCTCCTGGGCTGGGGGTGCAAGGCTACAGGTCCCGGAATGGGTCACCAACATCCTGAACTCAGGCAGCCCCAGTCTTGACCTTGCAACCGCATTAGAACTTCCTGTTTAATGAGATCAGCTAGCTTGCTCTCAGCTGGAGGTGACAGATAACCCAGCCCAAACTAACACAACAGAGTGGGCTGGTTCATGCAGCCTCAGAGTCCAGAGGTAGCCGATGTTCCAGCTGAGCAGGGCAGTGTCTCCATCACCCCGGTCCTAGCAGGCCTGCCTGCCTCTGGACCTCATCCCCAGCCTGGCCACACTCAAAACCGCAAATGGGACAAATTTGTTCCAAACCCATGCCCCCAAGTCTGTGCTCTGACCACTCAGAAGAGTCAGTAGGTCTTTCCCCAGATGATTAAGACAGCATGTCTCAGGGGCCCTTCAAAAGTTTCCCTGGTCTGGTTGACCCAGCTTGGGTCTGAGGTCCACCCCTTAGCCAATCACTGGGGCCATGTGGACAGATGTGCTGACTCATTTCACTGAATCAAGGCCCACCATGCAGCTGGGGGCGGGTGGGAAGTCCACAGGCTGCCAGGGGAAGGATGGGCGTCCCAATAAAATGTGGAACAGAGTAACAAGGGAAGGGAGAATGGATGCCAGAGGCCACAGTGGCGAATGTCCATTTCTCTGGGTAACTCACCTTATCTCTTTGAGAAGCAGAGGTGAACCTCTTTGTCTGTGCACCTCAATAATGAGATTTCCCAAGTAGGGTCCTTGCCACTCTTGTGATCTGGCGCCTGGAACACTGGCTGACTAACCAGGTGCTCTACCAGTATGAGTGGGAGGAAGGGATCAAAGGGAGGGAAAAACAGGGAAGCCAACTCCCCGCTGGCTTGGTGTGGCTGGCTCTGGGCTCTGGGTGAGTTGATGGACTGTCAGCCCTGGGATCAATGGAGCTTGCTGGCTGGGGGCCCACATGCCCTTCTCCACAGGCCTCGCTTCTGAGATGGCCAGGAGGAGGGAGAGCTTTCACCAACAGATCTGTGTGTGCCTGGCATGTAAATATTTCACTACCCAGGCTACAGGGGCAATTCAATAAAATTCTGGAAGCATCTGTGGAACATCTACTTAGGCCAGGTCCAGGAATGGGTGGTGCAGAGCTCAGAGCAAGTGGACAAGACACAGCAAGCCTGTGCCTTGTGGGTGTACAGTCTGGTGGATGCAGGCCACAACAAAGCTGGCACAGAATCAGGGGCACTCCATCATCAGAGGTGGGAAGGGGCCCCTCAGGGACCCCTCATTGTCACCTGAGATCTGTCTCTCTGGAGCCAAGAGGAGCCCCTAGTTGCCCTCGTATAGATGCTGGGTGTGCTGGACATTTTCCTTTTATAAACACACGGTTTGTGAGAAATCAATCCAAACCTGCATGTTTTCACCTTCGATGCTAAGGCTTGAAGGTCAGAACGCCTCTCCAACTTTCCTTATGAGGAAGTTGGTACCTTGGACATAATGTCCAGCTTCCTTGAGAGCTCTTCTTAGTAAGAGGAATACGTTTATTTCTTCAGGAAAATAATCTGTTGCTCTAAATTTTTGAAAACTGCCGTAATCTCTATGCCTAATTCCAGAGTGAATGTGTGTTCAATGTCAGGGGTCAGGAGACAGCCCAGGTCAGGTGTTGGGGCAGTGGCGAGAAGGGATCCTGCGGCCTTGCAAATCTAGCTCCCGTTTTCCAAGAAACAGAAAGAGGAATAAAATGAATAAGAGCCACAAGCCAGCATGTAACATAAGGGATGCAATAGGGACTTTGTTAGTAACCTTTCTGGCAGCTCTTTCCTGGATTGACCCCTTCGCTGAGACCCCTTAGATCCCCCGGGTCTGGGAGTAGCTGGGTCACCTAAGAGGGGCACTCTTGGGGTTGGGATCCATGGTGTGTTCAGTGGGAGTCCATGTTGGTCACCCCCAACGTGGCAGGGAGGGCACTGCTTCCCCTCCCTGGCTACTCTAGTGCATTCACCAGACAGATGTGTCCATTCACCTTGCAAATAAATGTGTGTTGGGCATCGTTCATGTTTCAAGTTCTGTTCTAGATGCTGGGTCGAAATGCTGGGCTACCTAATTCTCAGGACTGACGAGGGTCTCCATATTCTCCCTGTTTTCTCAGCACTAAGGAGGAGGCGTGGCTGAGAATAGGTGCCAAGGAAATTTCCAATCCAGGCTTCTCCCTGGGGAGACTGTGTTCCTAGAATACACGTGGGCTTTTCTCATTGACATGTTGAGCAGGTAAGTGCATACCTATGCCATCCACGTTAAAGGCTGCCTTACCAGACACTAGGAGAGCATCCCTGAATAAATCTCACAGGCTTTAGTGGGAAGAATCCCCAGTGACTCTCAAGTTCATCTCTCTTGTTTGATGGGTGAGCAAACTGAGGCCCAGGGAGGCTGGAGGTTTGCCCAGGAGCCCATTAAAGCAGGACGGGGACGGAGTGGTGAACTGAGTCCTGGACTCCTGATCCCCAGGGCAATATTTCTATCAGGTGGATTAATCAGGAAAAAGCCCAGCAGGATCTGCTGAGAATGAGGGGACTCGGGTGAACTGCCTGCACTGGGATAACTGCTTTCTGGGCATTATGTCATTTTCTAGGGTTCCAGCTGTCCTGGTTTATCCACTACTGAGAGACTTCCCTGAAAGTGGGACTTCCAATGTAAAAATGGAAAAGTCCCAGGAACTTCCCTGGTGGTCCAGTGGCTGGGTCCAGTCCCAACGATGCAGGAGGTCTGGGTCAGATCCCACATGCCACAACCAAGAGTTCGCATGCTGCAACTGAGAGTTCACATGCCGCAACTAAACATCCCGCCTGCTGCAACGGAGGTCAAAGATCCTGCGTGCTGCAATTAGGACCCGGCACGTCAAATAAATAGATAAAAACAAACACTTCATAATAACGAGAAGTCCCAAATGGGACGAGTCAGTCACCCTACATTTAACCCTCTCAAAACCTTATGAAGGAACCACCACTCACTGCTGCTTCCATTTTTTATTTTTTTAAATCAATTTATTTTTTTATTGAAGGATTATTGCTTTACAGAATTTTGTTGTTTTCTGTCAAACCTCAACATGAATCAGCCGTAGGTTTACATATATGCCCTCCCTTTTGAACCTCCCTCCCATCTCCCTCCCCATCCCACCCCTCTAGGTTGATACAGAGTTCCTGTTTGAGTTTTCTGAGCTATGCAGCAAATTCCCATTGGCTATCTATTTTACAGATGGTAATGTAAGTTTCCATGTTACTTTTCCATACATCTTACCCTCTCCTCCCCTCTCTCCATGTCCATAATGCCACTTCCATTTTAAAGATAAGAAAACCAAGGTTCAGAGATAGCACGTGACATGTTAAAGGTCTCACAGTCAGTAAATAAAAGCAGCAGCCTTGGAACCCAGAAAATTCAACTGCAGAGCCTACCAGCCTAATCATCAAGTCAAATCAGGGACCTTTCCTAAAGGAGGAGGAAGCTTGCAAAGCTTGGCTTGTGAGCACATGTATTTGGGAGACTGTTTTTTCTGGAAGAAGCGTCTAAGGCAATGATCAGATGTCATAGGGGCTTAGGACCCCATAGAGGCTGAAGAGAAGGTCTGGCGGAGGCATCACAAAGATTCCTATGCCAAGTTCACTTCCCTTTTGCTCTGAAGACCAGAAAAGGACTCACGTGTAAGATCAGGCCTCTCAGGGTTCATGTGCAACCGCAGGAAAATACAGAAGATGTGGGCTGCACAGTTCTGGATGGGTCCTGAGGAGTTGTGAAACTGCCTTCCTTGGAAGTGTTTGCAGAGGGGAGAGTCCCTGCTCAGTGGCTATGACTCAAGCTTGACCTCCACCCAGCTCTGGGGACTCTGGGTGTACTAGCCCTCGGGTGCCAATCTGGGGAGGCAGGAAGGAGCTCCCAGCTTTACCAGCTCAGCAAGTCCACTTGCCACTTCCTGTCCTCCCTGCTTTGGTCAGGTCAGCAACTAGTAGGGGGCCTTGGGATTCCCTTGGGAAGGGCTTTTCTAGAATACACCATGTAAGCTAATATTGATGCAGTGGGTATTTACAATTTGAAGTACTGTGCTAAATGCTTTATGTGAAAGAACTCATTCATTCCTCACCACAGCCTTATGAGGTAGATACTATTATCATCCTCATTTTGCAGGATAAACTGAAGCTCAAAACTGGTGATGGACTTGCTGAGGTCACCCAGCTGGTAAGAACTGGCCCTGCGTTGGAATCCAGGCAGTCTGATGCCAACCACCCCTCTACCAAAGCCTGGCTGTTTGCCTCTGCTGCCATTACGGTCTCTGTGGCTTGTTCCTCCCCCGCTGGGTGCACAGGGGCACTCTGAATGTCCCTCCCCATAGCTTGGTGCTTAACCTGTTTACAGACCCCTTGGGAGACACTACGGACATCAGCACGGTGACAGAGGCGACACACCTGCGTCAAGGATGGAAAGTGAAAGCAGAGAGAATGAGGCTTCCTCACCCCGACCCACGTGGCATTCCCCAGGATGAGCCCAGAGAAGATAGCAGCGAGGGGCCCACAGCCACTCAGCCGGGCAGGGCAGCAGCGGGGCCTCACCTGCAGAATGAGAAGGAGAGCTCTGACCTAGAGAGGAAGGCTCCCATCCATGTAGGCACATCCCTGGTTCTTCTTCCCCACGTTGGCTGGGGAGCTGTTTTCCACCAGCACCCCACCAGCTGTGGCTCCTGCACAGCCCCGCGTGCTCCCCTGAACCCCAGGCCTCTGAGCTGCCTCCGGACGTGAGCTGTCGCACAGAGCTCTGGAGTTTGTTTACTGCACAAGGATGGGTGGGTGGCCAAGGGGACCCACGGGGCTGAGGGCCAGCTGTGCTCTGCTCACCCAGCCGTGTGCCCTGGCAGGAGGCCACCTTTGCCTGAAGGAAAGGACGGCCTTCCCTTCTCTGCACAAAGGCACCGGATGGGCCGGTGGAGGCCTTGCATTTATATCGGCCTCCTGATAGTTCCACTAGGTACCTGACAGGCATCTCAAATGTTGCAGGATCAAGACTTGAGCCCTTGATGTCTGCCCCTTCAACCTGCTCCACTCTGGACTTCTTCTTTTCAATGACTGGCACCTCCATTCACCCAGTTACTCACCCAAAACACTGGACTCTTCTCCTTTTGTTGCCCCTCACGTGCAAACCAGTGGCAATTCTATCAGCTCCACCTTCAAGCTGGCCAGCTCTCCTGTCCTCCATAGCTCCATCTAGGAGAAAGGCCACTGTCTTTGCCTAGACTGGTCTATCATTTCACTGCCCCGCCTCAAACCCTCTGGGGGATTCCCCACATTCTGAGAATGCTAACATCCAAACCTCTCACAGTGGCTGACAGATGCCTACAAACTGTGCGCTCCATACTCCCAAATCCTCAACAGAAGGGAGCTGGCCTGGGTTCATCATAAAGGGATCTTGTCCAATAGAGCTTCCTTCCAGGTGAGGGGCAGTGACAGAAAGAGGCTGGCGTAGGTCACAAATGGCCACTGGAGGAGGTGAACCCCATTCCAGAGAGCTGCATCTGGAGGTTCCGAGTGGGGAGGGCATGAGGAGGAGCTCTGAGAAACCCAGGCAAGCGCCCAGCTGAGAAAGATCCAGAAGTTACACATCAGTCACAGAGAAGGTCAGGATGTTGGATCCCAGCTGCAGCATCAAGAAAGACCTTCTTGGAACTTCCCTGGTGGTCAGTGGTTGAGAATCTCCCTGCCAATGCAGAGGACACCAGTTTGATCCCTGGTACTGGAAGATCCCCCATACCATGGAGCAGCTAAGCCCTTTGCCCCAAATGGTGAAGCCAGCATGCCTAGAGTCCATTCTCCGCAACAACAGAGGCCCCTGCTTGCCGCAACAGAAAGCCTGCGTACAGCAGTGAAGACTCAGCACAGCCAAAAATAAATAAATAAATAAAAATTTAAAAGAAAGTCCTTCTTGCTTCTCTCTCCACCTCACACTCCCTCCCTAGTCCATCCCCAAAGAGATGGACTACACAGCATTGGCAAGTGGAGGGTGAGTTGGAGCAAGAAAGACAAGACAGGCCCCCCACAACCTCCTTGTCCCACTGCAGGGTTCTGTGGTGAGGCAAGTCAAGACGAGGTCAAAGTAGGATAGATACTTGATTACATGACTGTGGCTGGAAAAGATCTGGAGCGTGCTTGAGAGGTCCTCCGACAGGTGGAGGTAGGACTAGGGAGAAGGCAGGGTTTGCAGAGGCCAAGTCCAGCGCGTTTGATAAACTCCATACAGGAAAGTTGAAGACAGAAAAGTGCCAGGCGGTGTCCAGGGAACAAGTCACTCCATGGCGCATACTGAAGGCAGTTGTGGGAATGGTGGTGGGGAGCAGGCAGGGACAGGTCACGCCAGCCTAACAGATCAGGTCAAGTTATCTGAACCTTCCCTGAGGACAGTGGGGAGCCAGAGACAGTGGTAGGCAGGGAGTCCCAAGCTCTGATTCATGTTATAAAGTTCATTCTGAGTGTGAAGGGTCAGAACTGACATCTTTGGCCTGAACAAGGTCGAAGGAGGTGGGATTGGCAGGGAGGGGGTGGACTGGTGAGAAATCAAGGAACTGAAACTGGCAGCCCATGCTATCTTGGTCCTAGGGCCCCTTGCTACACTAATGAGTCACTGAGGCCTTGGGGGAGGAGCTGAGCATTGTAGCATGCCAGCCCCAGATTGGGTCTTTCCCTCTGTCTCCCACCCAGTCCTCAAATGACCCTGGAGGCAGGGATCATCACCCCCACATGGCCAGTGCAGGGACCAGCTCAGAGAAGCCCAGTGATTTGTTGGAGGCCATACATTTGGGTAGTGAAGCAGCCAGGACTGGCCTCACTGCTAGCCTTGAGGCGGGGGTCCTTCCTTTCCTGCCACTCACAGGGGAAAGGGGGGTCACAGGAGACTGCCTGTCCTTGTCTGCTCACTTAGGGACAGAGCAGGGCTGTGACCAGTCTGAGCCACAGGGGTCTGCAAAGTGTCAAGTAGGGTTCTAAGTGTTTCCCACTTAATTCCTTTAACCTTCTCAGTAGTCCTTGGTGTAAGTTACTATTATGACCCACATTTTACAGATGAGTAAGTGGAAGAACAGAGAGATTCTCTAACTTGCCCGAGGTCATACAACATCTGGTAATTGACCAGGTTGGGGCTTGAACCCAGGTAGTCTGGCTCAAGTCTAACAACAGTGTACGCCCCGCCCCCATTCCTCCAAAGTCCCTCCTGGCCCCTTCACCCCCTGCATGTATCCTCTCCTGAGCTTTTCCATCTCACAAGATGTTCCTACTCCCTAGGCCTGAGTGACTTTGATCCAGCCTCAGCCTCTGAGCCAACCCCTAAGCACCTGCCTTGACTTGTTCAAGTGCCTCAGGCCAGGATCTCTGGATGGACCTTCCCTGTCTACTTGGCCTGAGGGGAGTCAGGGAGTCAAGCAGACCTTCGGGGTGGAGGAAGGACACCACCCATGCAGGCATGACCCTCAGGGGGTCAGATGAGGGCTGACAGCTGGGCCCACTGGCGTCCCTCCGACCACAGCCTCGCCATGTGCACAGGCCACAGGCCACAGAGACACCGAGTCCTTTGTTCCACCCAGTTTAAAATAAGTCCAGCCCTGCTCCACAGCGAGGGTGTCAGGCCACCCTCCTCAGATGGACTTGTGCCTAGGGAGCTCTGAGACTGCAACTCAGTGACCACTATGACCATCTTAACCCCTTCCTCTCCATGGAGACAGTTTCCGGTTCACACGGTAACCCTCTTGTCTCTATTCTGGGCTCCTTGCCCTCCAGCGGGAGTGGTAACCACAACGAAGGAGGAGGGGCAGTGGTTCCCTGGACCCCAAAAGGCCTGGGGTCAGAGGTCTGGGGTCCAGGGCAGGCAGAACCGGGCCTCAGCCTCTTCTGATCCTTTGGTGTTTCTAGGGGGACTGTGCAGCCCAGCCTTCCAGGAAGCTGAGCTGGCCTGTGACCCCATTTTAAAGATAAGGTAGTGAAGCTTGGCCCCTGGAGAGGGGAATGGCAACTCAATCCAGTATTCTCGCCTGGAGAACTCCATGGACGGAGCAGCCTGGTGGGAAACGGGCCATGGGTTGCAGAGTCGGACACGACTGAGCAACTAACACAACCACAGTGAGGCCTGGAGAGGCAGGCGCTTCCTAAGGGCAGCCAGGGAGCCAACGGCAAAGCAACGGTTCAGGCTCCAGCCAGTGCCTACGGCTGTGAGCGCCCTGCCCCGCGAGCCCTCCACAGCCATGCCTGAGAAAGGCCGTGTCCTGTTCTGACGCCCTGGGACACCTCGGCCACGCCAACAAGGCAGTGACCTCGAAGCCTGTTCTCTCCAGTGGTTTTTCCTAACCACAACACCATGATTTCCCCTTTCATTTATTTTCCCACTCATCCACAAGAAGAGAACATAAAGAAAACATAATAAAAGAGCGCCTTAATTAGAGATGGTCCATAATGGTAACAAAGTCTAACTATAAATAGAAGAAATCTGACCTCTCCAAGCTGCCCCTGGGATTAGGCAGAGACCTGCACCCTCTCATTAAGCAGCCCCTCCATCCCTGTCTCTTATACACATCTCAGCTAAGCCCTTTGCCCCAAATGGTGAAGCCAGCATGCCTAGAGTCCATTCTCCGCAACAACAGAGGCCCCTGCTTGCCGCAACAGAAAGCCTGCGTACAGCAGTGAAGACTCAGCACAGCCAAAAATAAATAAATAAATAAAAATTTAAAAGAAAGTCCTTCTTGCTTCTCTCTCCACCTCACACTCCCTCCCTAGTCCATCCCCAAAGAGATGGACTACACAGCATTGGCAAGTGGAGGGTGAGTTGGAGCAAGAAAGACAAGACAGGCCCCCCACAACCTCCTTGTCCCACTGCAGGGTTCTGTGGTGAGGCAAGTCAAGACGAGGTCAAAGTAGGATAGATACTTGATTACATGACTGTGGCTGGAAAAGATCTGGAGCGTGCTTGAGAGGTCCTCCGACAGGTGGAGGTAGGACTAGGGAGAAGGCAGGGTTTGCAGAGGCCAAGTCCAGCGCATTTGATAAACTCCATACAGGAAAGTTGAAGACAGAAAAGTGCCAGGCGGTGTCCAGGGAACAAGTCACTCCATGGCGCATACTGAAGGCAGTTGTGGGAATGGTGGTGGGGAGCAGGCAGGGACAGGTCACGCCAGCCTAACAGATCAGGTCAAGTTATCTGAACCTTCCCTGAGGACAGTGGGGAGCCAGAGACAGTGGTAGGCAGGGAGTCCCAAGCTCTGATTCATGTTATAAAGTTCATTCTGAGTGTGAAGGGTCAGAACTGACATCTTTGGCCTGAACAAGGTCGAAGGAGGTGGGATTGGCAGGGAGGGGGTGGACTGGTGAGAAATCAAGGAACTGAAACTGGCAGCCCATGCTATCTTGGTCCTAGGGCCCCTTGCTACACTAATGAGTCACTGAGGCCTTGGGGGAGGAGCTGAGCATTGTAGCATGCCAGCCCCAGATTGGGTCTTTCCCTCTGTCTCCCACCCAGTCCTCAAATGACCCTGGAGGCAGGGATCATCACCCCCACATGGCCAGTGCAGGGACCAGCTCAGAGAAGCCCAGTGATTTGTTGGAGGCCATACATTTGGGTAGTGAAGCAGCCAGGACTGGCCTCACTGCTAGCCTTGAGGCGGGGGTCCTTCCTTTCCTGCCACTCACAGGGGAAAGGGGGGTCACAGGAGACTGCCTGTCCTTGTCTGCTCACTTAGGGACAGAGCAGGGCTGTGACCAGTCTGAGCCACAGGGGTCTGCAAAGTGTCAAGTAGGGTTCTAAGTGTTTCCCACTTAATTCCTTTAACCTTCTCAGTAGTCCTTGGTGTAAGTTACTATTATGACCCACATTTTACAGATGAGTAAGTGGAAGAACAGAGAGATTCTCTAACTTGCCCGAGGTCATACAACATCTGGTAATTGACCAGGTTGGGGCTTGAACCCAGGTAGTCTGGCTCAAGTCTAACAACAGTGTACGCCCCGCCCCCATTCCTCCAAAGTCCCTCCTGGCCCCTTCACCCCCTGCATGTATCCTCTCCTGAGCTTTTCCATCTCACAAGATGTTCCTACTCCCTAGGCCTGAGTGACTTTGATCCAGCCTCAGCCTCTGAGCCAACCCCTAAGCACCTGCCTTGACTTGTTCAAGTGCCTCAGGCCAGGATCTCTGGATGGACCTTCCCTGTCTACTTGGCCTGAGGGGAGTCAGGGAGTCAAGCAGACCTTCGGGGTGGAGGAAGGACACCACCCATGCAGGCATGACCCTCAGGGGGTCAGATGAGGGCTGACAGCTGGGCCCACTGGCGTCCCTCCGACCACAGCCTCGCCATGTGCACAGGCCACAGGCCACAGAGACACCGAGTCCTTTGTTCCACCCAGTTTAAAATAAGTCCAGCCCTGCTCCACAGCGAGGGTGTCAGGCCACCCTCCTCAGATGGACTTGTGCCTAGGGAGCTCTGAGACTGCAACTCAGTGACCACTATGACCATCTTAACCCCTTCCTCTCCATGGAGACAGTTTCCGGTTCACACGGTAACCCTCTTGTCTCTATTCTGGGCTCCTCGCCCTCCAGCGGGAGTGGTAACCACAACGAAGGAGGAGGGGCAGTGGTTCCCTGGACCCCAAAAGGCCTGGGGTCAGAGGTCTGGGGTCCAGGGCAGGCAGAACCGGGCCTCAGCCTCTTCTGATCCTTTGGTGTTTCTAGGGGGACTGTGCAGCCCAGCCTTCCAGGAAGCTGAGCTGGCCTGTGACCCCATTTTAAAGATAAGGTAGTGAAGCTTGGCCCCTGGAGAGGGGAATGGCAACTCAATCCAGTATTCTCGCCTGGAGAACTCCATGGACGGAGCAGCCTGGTGGGAAACGGGCCATGGGTTGCAGAGTCGGACACGACTGAGCAACTAACACAACCACAGTGAGGCCTGGAGAGGCAGGCGCTTCCTAAGGGCAGCCAGGGAGCCAACGGCAAAGCAACGGTTCAGGCTCCAGCCAGTGCCTACGGCTGTGAGCGCCCTGCCCCGCGAGCCCTCCACAGCCATGCCTGAGAAAGGCCGTGTCCTGTTCTGACGCCCTGGGACACCTCGGCCACGCCAACAAGGCAGTGACCTCGAAGCCTGTTCTCTCCAGTGGTTTTTCCTAACCACAACACCATGATTTCCCCTTTCATTTATTTTCCCACTCATCCACAAGAAGAGAACATAAAGAAAACATAATAAAAGAGCGCCTTAATTAGAGATGGTCCATAATGGTAACAAAGTCTAACTATAAATAGAAGAAATCTGACCTCTCCAAGCTGCCCCTGGGATTAGGCAGAGACCTGCACCCTCTCATTAAGCAGCCCCTCCATCCTACCTCAGGCCCTGGGAGGCAGCTGGGTGGGGCAGGGATGAGGGCGGGGGCCACCTATGGGCCGTGTTGCACACACTTCGAGTGTGGGGGTTTTGGCATCTATTGTGCACAGCATTTCCTCTGCTGGGGTGGGAGGCCGGGGACAGATCCGGGGGTAGTTCATGGATGGCGTCACCTGGGCTTGGACAAGATGCCTGGCCACTCTCTCAGGACACATTCTTAGACATGGATGATGGACGTTCAAGGAGATTCAGAAGCAGCTGGTTCAGCACCCTTGATGGCTAACCTTCCTTGAGTATTTACTGTATGCCAGGCTCAGCACTCCCCACACATGAGCTCATTTAACCCTCGCAACAACCTTGTGCTATAGTATTATGACTGCCTCATTATACAGATGATGCACAGAGAGGTTAAGCAACTTGCCCAGGGTCACCCAGCAGATAAAAAGTAGAGATGTGTGAACCAGGAAGCTGCCTCCAGTGCCCGTAGGTCTAACCACAACATGACCCTGCTTCCTGGAGAGGGCTGGGGAAGAGATCTATGTCAGCTTGGAGAGGGGTCTCTGATGCCTTAGCCCCATCTGGTTTGACTGGCCCAGGATAAGGAAAGAGGTAAGTAATAGACTGGCTATGATAGAGGATGACAAGGAGCCACGAGGGAGAGAGGAAAGGAGGGGCGGCTGATGTGAAGGAGGATGTTCCTGATCCTCAGAGTTACCTGGCAGGAGCTACACACCACCTCCATTAGAATGCAGCATCCCTAGGGGGTCGTGGAGAGCTGGGAAACAGTTCCTCAGAAACAGGAACCCACGTGAAGGGTCGTGTGCCACATCCGAACAGCAGGGCATGCCACAGGTACCCATCCAAGCAGGTGGTTAGAGGCCAACATACTAGAAGCTGGCCCAGGGTCACAGGGCCCAGGGTCACAGAGCCCAGGGCTGGCAGCAACTAGGCGTATGGGGGCCCTAGGTCAAAGACAACTAGGGCCACAGGTACCCTAGGCAGCAAATCCTCAAGACCATGGGCCTCCAGGGTACCGCGTCCCCAGGCCTTTGAAGGCACCCAGGGCCACAGATCCTGATCCATACCTCCCTCTACCTCCAACCTCCCTGGTCAGGGAATCATCCCAGTAATGGCAGATGGTTTGTGGCCCCAGTGTCTGAGGGCAGCAAGGCTCTGAGAGGTGAGGACAGTTCTGCTTGGCATGAAGATGCCCAGCATAGACAGGGGCCCTGGAGGCTGGTGTGAGGTGCTCTTGGGTGGGCGGCCCAAAGGGTCAGGTAGTCTGAGGACCCACCCTTGGGAGGATGGCACCAGAACACAGGAGGAGAGAGGCTGTGCCATGTGGCTTTGGGAGAACTCACAGCCCGCTAGGGGAGGGTGCTTGAGGGGCCAGGAAGGAGTCACAGACTGGGAAGGGCTGAGGTAAGGCAATGCGGAACAGTTCTTCGCTCACAGGCTGCCCTGGGCTGAGGGCAGAGCCAGTCTTCCATTCAGGGCCCCAGAGCCCTGGCTATGTTCAATCCTAGGAGGCATGCCAAACACAAAAAGCAGGCCATCCGGGAAGATGGCCAGGATCCTCACTGGAGCCCCAAGATTTACGGAAAATGAGATGCCAGATGCCACCTTCTGTAGGCCTTGAGGGACCCTCACCAAGACTGCTGGGGGCGGTCTGCCTGATTGTTCTCTGAAGACCCCCATCAGAAGCCTGGCCACAGTGCTCAGGGTGGCCACCCTGGAGCCCTGGACCAGCCCAGACCACTCAAACCCTAGGTGTGGCCTGGAGAGCCAGACAAGGGGCCAGGAGAGACAGCTACAGCCTGGCCTTGACACCCTGGGACCAGTGTCTCCAGCAAAATAAGGCAGCGCTAAGAAGGCTGGCTTCTTTCTCTGGGGTAATACGCTGGCACTAATAAGGCCACTGCTGTGCACATTTACAGAACCTCTGATTTCACAATCACCGAGGGCTTTGCAAGTATTAATTAAGGCTCAAAGCCCCTGGAGCCTGGAGCAGATTCTCATTAACCTCATTCTGCAGAGGCTACGACTGCCTCCACCCCCCAGCCCCATGAATGTGGCAAGAGCTCCAGCCCTGGGAGCTGGGCTGGCAGGGCTTCCTCCTCCGGTCTCAGGGTGGCAGGGTGGACGAGGCTCTGGGCTCCTGATGACTTTGTGACACTCAGTGTCAGAGCTGGGTCTAGATCAGGCAGATCGCAGCTTCTACTAGAGTACCTGACACAGAAAGGATTTCCTTCCTTTTGGCTCTTTAAAAAACAACAGCTTTGGGAATTCCCTGGCGGTCCAGTGATTAGGATTCTGCGCTTTCACTGCCAGAGCCCAGGTTTGATCCCTGGTCTGGGAACTAGATCCCATAAGCTGCGTGGTGCAGTCAAAAAACAAAAAAACAGCTTTATTGAGATATAAGTCAAACACTACATACTGTGCCCGCTGAAAGCGTTCAATTCAATGTTTTCTAGTATATTTGCAGAGTTGGGCATCCGTGACCACAATCAATTTTAGGACAATTTCATGACCACAAAAGGAAACTCCACCCCTTGGCCATGACCCCAATTTTCCCAGTATCCTCCCCAGCCCCAGGTAACCACTAATCTACTCTGTGTCTCATAGATTTGCCTCTTCTGGCTTGTATTTATTTATTTTTATTAGGGGAAAATATGCATAGCATAAATTTACCAATTTAAGCATCCAGCTCAGTGGCATGAAATGCATTCACAGTGTAGTGCAACCTTCACCACCATCCTTCTCTGGAACGCTTTCATCTTTCCAAACAGAAACTCTACACCCATTAGACAATGGCTCCCCGTCCTCCTTCCTCCCAGCTCCACTGTAAGCACTATTTTACTCTTCGACTCTGAATTTGTACCCTTGCTACCTTGTGGAACCATATACAATAACTGTCTTTTTGTGTCTTGCTTATTTCACTTAGTGTAATGTTTTCAAAGTTCATTCTGGCTTGTTTACTTATGAACTACTTAAGCCAAAGGTAGAGAAAACAATTTGCGACACAGCTCCCTTATTTAAGTCACATATCTCTGATCTGTTAAATGTGTTTGTTAGCCTCTTGCTATATTTGCTGTTTTCATCTCTTTTCGCTATTGTCTTCCTCAGAGCTAATCCATTTGTATCTTTCTCGTTCATGTTTTCATATTTTCTTTATAAACATAACGACACATGGTACTATTCTGTGTCTTTACAACGTACTGTCCCTCTTGTCATTTTCCCTCCACTCCACACTGCCTCTCTGAGATGGGGGTGTGTTGGTCTGGGCAGCTCTGGTTTGCTCATTTCTCCTCCTACAAAGTGTTCCTGTGCGTTGTGTACGCCACTCTGGCTTTCTTCAGGGGGTTCCCACATTTGGATTCTCACAAGAGAAGCTAGGGCCGCTCCCATCTAAGCTGGGCAGACACAGACACGCTCCCAAGCAGTGGAGCAGCCACCCAGCAAGAAAGCTGAACGCGGCAGTGGGCCCAGAGCCTCCACTATTCATACCAGCGTAGGCTCTGGGCTTGGAGCCGTGAAGGCCACGGCCTGCCCTCCTGTGCAGAGGCCAGCACCACAGAGATGGAGCAAGGGTATCATTTTTTGTTCCATGAACTTGGTTTCTCTTTCTGGGTTGCAGACTCCCTTGAGAGGTTCACAAAGCTAGGATTTTCTCTCCCCATGGAAATGCAACCACAGGGAACCTGCAAGCTCAGCCACTGGCCCCCAGGGTTGGGCTCCGGTCACCCCTTCCCACTGGCTTCTCTACACAACTCGGGGAGCCGTGTGGCTTGAAGGTGTTAGGGAGCTTTGACTGGACCTTGTAGAGATGCTTGGTAACTGCTTGCTGAGTGAGTGATCAAGTGAATGGATGGATGAGAAAACACACAGAGCTTCTGGCACAGTGCCTAGTAGGTGCTCAGAAACAGTGGCTGTGATTAACATGTGTGTGTTCTTAAAGTCAGCTTTAATGAAGTTATCTTTTACATAGAGTGGAACCTACTCTTTGTAGTAAACAGTTCTATGAGTTTTGATAAATACATAGTCACATGATAACCATCATAGTCAATGTATAAAATATTTCCATCACCCCAAAACGTTCCCTTGTGCCGCTCTGTAGTCAAGAGCCGGAGCCCACCCCACCCCAAGGCCCCAGAAACCACTAATCTGTTTTCTGTTCCTATAATTTCGCTTCTTCCAAAATGCAGATGACATCAACAGCATGAAGTCTTTGAGTCTGGCTTCCTCCATTCAGCATAATACATTTGACATTGACCTCTAATGCCACTCATATCTGTAGTTGCTTTCTTTTTATTGCTGAGTAGCATCCTGCTATGTGGACGAACCACAGTTTATTTATCCATTTGCCAGCTGAAGGACATTTGGGTTGTTGCCTGGTCTGGGACAATTAGGTCTAAGGCCACGATAAATGGTGGTATACAGGTTTCTGTGTTAGGTATCTAACTTAATTTCCCTTGGCTAAATATCTAGGAATTAGGGTTTCTGGGTCACATGGTAAGGACATGCTTAACTTTATAAGAAGATACCAAAGGGTTTTCCAAATTAGTTGTGCCATTTTGCTTCTCTCGAACTATGGCTCAGAGTTCCAACTGCTTCGCATCCTAACCAGTACTTGGTATCGCCAGCTTTTTTCTTTCGACCGTTCTAGTAGGTGTGTGACGGTATCTCCTCATGACTTTAATCTTCTTTCTCCCCATGACTAACGATGATGAATTGATATGTTTTATTGCCAGTCCATCCTGTGGCCTGTGGTGTGTGGCTGACCAGCCTCCAGGTGCAGATACTGCAGGCAGAGCGCAGGGAGCATCCCAGTCACTGTGAGGCCCAGGTGGGGACAAGAGGCAGGACTGGACCTGTGCCACCAGCCCCATTTTGCTCAGAATGAGTGGGACGCCTGCTGTCTCGCCACGCTCAGCTCCTCACCTGGGATGGGCTGGCTGGCGGGCTGGTAACTTGGCTCAGGCTGTGACGGCTGGTGCTGAGAACATCTTCAGCTACGCACGGTGGCACAAATGCACTTGTGGTACCAAGAGTGAGGGTGAAAGATGGGGCAGAGCTGCCCACGGTAAAGGCTCAATCAAAGGCCACACTTGCTTCCCATGAGCTCCGCTCCACACCTGTAAGGACAGAGGCGCTGCCCCACTTTATGGGTAAAGCTCCACGAATAGGAGTATCTACTTCTGTACCCAAATGAGTTCTCAGTGGCTCCCAATCAGATCCGGTCACCCTGCCCCACACCCAGTTTCTGCTGCCTGGAGTCCCAAGGGAGAGGCTGCAGGTGGCAGGGCCTCAGCCTCACCTCACCAACCAGAGGTATCCAGACCCAGGTCTCCTGGCTGCCCCCATTGTCCTGTCTTTTCCATTGACCACAGCCGCAGCTGGTACCCCGAGTGAAGCACCTGCCTGGTGCCACCAGCCCAGCTCTCTGACCAGGCTTCCATTGTTCATCTACCCTACCCGTCCTAGCAGACTCCAGAGAGATGATCTCCCCCTCAGGCTTAGTTCCCTACGAGTCCTGGTGGCCTCCAACCTCCACTCCGGCCCCACCCAGCTGTAGATCTGCTGGTCTGGGTCTTGCTCACCTCCCACTTCCTTCTCTGGGAGCCTCTCTCACTGGCTCCGCACCCTGCCTAAGACTGGTAGTGGGATAGGAGTAGATAAGGCAGGATGTCCACAAGGGCTGGGGCAGCAGGGAAAGCTTCCTGCAAGACTGGAGGACAGAGCGGGCCTGGGTGGGAGCAGGGGAAGTTTGGAAGAGGGAGGAAGGGATGTCAAGGAGCAGGAGTCGAGGTGCTGCTGGGGGTGAAAAGGGCGTGTGGGAAAGGGTAGAGGAGGGTCTGCCACATCTGAAGGACTCTACATTTGACTCTAGAGGAGCTTGGTGACCATCAGGAAGGGCAAGGTCAAGGCTTACCCAGCCTGTTCATTTCTTCCCACCATCCCCCCATCCAGACCTGCTGGAGCCCCAGTCGCCCTCCCTCCCATGCTAACTGGTGGAAGGCCTGGGGGCTGAGGGCCCATCTGTCTGGCCACTTGCTCCTCCCCTTCCATCACTCACTCAGCAAGCAGCCAGGGACATCTCTTCTGCCCCTGAGCAGGCAAGGCCTGAAGGACACAGAGAAAACCCCAGACGAGACTTTGTGGGGGTGACTTGTGCCTTAGGGCAGGGCCATGTCCCTCTGGACTGTGTACCCCACAACTGCAGTTCCCAGGTAGCACCAGGAGGCCTGGGGAAGTGTTTGCTGCACAATCACAGCACAGAGATCACGGCCCCCTCCCGGGTGCATGCCCTGCCCAGTCCTTCCACATTCCTCCCTACTCACCCAAGGTGGGAGGGCAGCCACCCCAGGCAGGCCCTGCTGGCGGTGCTATGGAGATTTACAGAGTGCCCCCTCCTCCAGGTTCCCCAGTCATCGGCAAGAATTCATGCCCTGGGTCCTGGGATGCCCAGCTTGTACCATCTGGCCTGGGGCCAAGCACCTCATCATGGGCCTCCTTCCTGGGGTTTCTCAGGCTGGCGCCACCATCCAGTGGCTGGCTCTGGTCTTTCCCATCGAACCAGGGGAGGGCCACCCTGGACTGAGAATAACGACACCTCCGGGCTCCTGCTCTGTGTGCCAAGCACCGCCCGCTCAGCATAAGCCTCGTCTCCTGGCACTGGGCCCCTCCAGCCCCATCCTGCCTGGGGCTCCTCACCTGTGCTGTCCACGCCTGGACCACACTCCCCATGCATGCTGCTATCACGGCAATCGTCTGGGGGACAGGAAGGCCCTATCCGCCAGCAGGCCTGACTGGGCAGGCCCTGAGAGAAGTCAGTGGCTCAGTGGTCAAGGGCAGGAAGGCCCTGCTGGTGGTGCCGCAGGGCAGGAAACAGGCCAGTTCTGAGTCAGTGACCCCACAATGCCAAACACGGAGGACGCTAGGGAGCCCTCAGGGCCCAGTGGACAATCGCGGCCGTATCTGCCAGTGCCTGGACTCCTCTTCCAACCTCTCCAGGCCTCCATTTCACCTAACATCAAATGGAGGGTTGAGTGGCCACCTCTGAGTGCCCTCCCGGCTCTGATAAACTAAGGTTCACTCACTGTCAACCCTCAGCATCCACGAGTTGCAACCTGAGCAAGAGAAGCAGGAGTAAACACCTTTGACCCCTCTTCCCAAACCCAATTCAGAGGGTCTGTGCCCAGTGTCTTGACCCTCAAAGGGTCCAGACTAAGGCCGAGGGAACGCAGACACAAATACCAGCTTGCAGACCCTGTGACTGGGGTCCAGATCGTCTCAGAGAGGAGAAGGGATTGTCTCCCCTGGTCACCCAGTGAGGGTGGTGCAAGGGATTGAACTCAGCAGTCTCAGCTTCTCCAGCATGACCCCCGTGCTCTATCCTCTACACTAGACACGCGCACCGCTCTGCCCATGGCCCCTCTCAGGTCTCCCACCTAACTCCGCCCATGCACACATTTTGAAGATGAACTCTGATTGTGGTGAATGCCATTCTGAGGTCACCTGGGGACTGAACTCTCTGCGGGTCAGTCTAAATCACAGAAACCTGCCAGGACGGTGCTGGACTCATGGTGAGTAACCAGAAAAAGGTCACATGGTAGCAAGACTCAGGGACTACAGCTGAGACGCAGCTCCTCGGTGTAATCAAGCTGAGTCATCAACCTCCCCACCAGGCTCTAGCTTCTCCTCCCCTCCCCTCCTGCCCCCAAGGATGGGGACTCCATGGGAAACTGAAGCCCTTCCTTCCCAGAAGTTCAAAATTATGTTCCTTGACTGCCTGAGGAATCCTGGCAAGAAAGGACAGCAGGGCTCTGTTTCACAGATGACTGACAGCCTCCAGGAATGAGTTTATTTGCAAGCTATCAGATAGGAATCACTAACATCCTGCTGGGCCAGGGAAACGCCTGCAGTCCCCACCTTTGCCTCAGTGAAGGATGGCTGCCCAGGCAGGAGGTGATGGATGGGTGGGCAGGAGATGTGTGCCTTGACTCACTCCTGAGCCAAATGGCCATCCCTCTATCCCTCCAACCATCCTTCCATTTATTTTTTGTGCATTCTGGGTTTTGGAGGGAGCCGGGAAAGAGAAGTGTCACTGAAGCCGAGACAAGAAAGGGCTGGTGGCCATGGGGAGTGAGGACTCTCCTCTCCCTACAAGAAAGCCCCTCCCTTGTCCTCTCACCACCACCACCCACTCAGATCCCCCGTCATCTCTTCGTAATGACCTTCCTGCCCAGGGAGCGTCCACGCTCAAATCCATCCTCTGCTTTGGCTGCCAGGGTCCCTTTCTAAAACACAAGCCTGATCTAATCACCACTTGTGCCCCTCCCATAAATACCATCCGCATCCCTTAGCAGGGACTGGAGGGTTTCACAACCTGACCCCAACCTGCCTGAGTCATCTCTGGTTCCAAAGAGGCACTGATTAATGTTGATGAATGAACAAATGGACAAAGAGCACACTCCAAAATCTGGTGGGGCTCACTCACACCATACGAACATCAAGATTCAGAAAGGCCAGGCCCCCGCAGTGACCAAAGGGACATGGACGTCAGCCTTGCCTTCTAGTCCTGGACACCGCTCCACAGCTCCCGCCTGAGGGGAATGGGCCAAGATCAGCAGCCTTGACTAGGGTGATCCCCAGGGTTCTAGAGCCTTTGGTTCTATGGCTCTTCCTAGGGAAGTCTGGCCTGGAGGCTGCCTCCTTGGAATAGGGCCCTGAGCCAGGGGCCAGACCTCTCCCACAACTGACTGGGGCCCTGACACCAGCTGAAATCACTTATTAACACAAAAATGAACTTCTGTGGAAACTGGGCTGTAACTGTTGGACTGTGGCTCTTTGGGCCCAGAGAAATTTTCTCAAGTGCTGAGCCAGAGATGCCTTAGTTCATTACCCTCAGGTCCTGTTCAATTCCTCCAGCCTCTGGGGCAGTATCATTGACAAACAAGCCTCTTAAGATGATGCTAAGTCTGACACCATCTTCTGGAAGGATTTCCAGGAGACCCCTCCCTCCCTGTCTTGGGCCTGAGGGGTGCATGTCTCAGGGATTCAGTTGTAGTCACCAGCTAGACAGACGCAGTGGAGGTTCTGTTCTGAGGGTCCACCCTACATTTCATAGCCAGTCAAGAAAGTGTATGTGAAAGTCACACATTGTTCATGGGAATGTGAAATCAAACAACCACTTGGAAAATAGTCTGGTAATTTCTTTAAAAGTTAAACATATACCTATCATATGACCCAGTCATTCCATTCCTAGCTGCTTACCCAAACATTCACATGAAGATATTCATTAGCTCCAAACCAGAAACAACCCAAATGTCCATTAGCAGGTGAAGAAATAAACTGTGGTATAATCCATGCAATGAAACACCACTAAGCAATGAAAAGGAATTATTTATTAATATACACAACATGGATGAATTGCAAAACAAATATGCTGAGCTATAAGAACAAGCAAAAGTAGTACATACTGGATGAGTTCATTTCTACAAAATTCAGAAACATATAATCTAAGCTGTAGTGACAGAGAGCAGAGATGGGTGGTTGCCTGGAAACAGTGGGGATGGGATGGAGGGATAACAAAGGGACACAAGGAAACTTCCGGAGGAGATGGATGTATTCATTGTTGGTGGGGATGGTTTCACATGTGTACACATATATCTGTTATATACACATATACACTAAAGCTCACCAGACTGTACACATTAAGTATGTTCAGTTTATATATGTCAATTGTACCTTAATAAAGCTATTTTTAAAAAAGAATAAACAGGTGAGTCTCCTTGGACCTTCACTGCAGCCTTCAGGACAGAGTCCCCACTCAGCTTGGTCTCCAGGGCCTAGGTTCCTGCAGCCTGGCTGTTCTCTCCAGCCTCTTCCCGTGTTTCTCTACTGCATGGCAACCAATCAGCTGTGGCTCCCTGAAGGTGCCAGGCCCCTGTGGCTTTGTGCACACTGTCCCCTCCAGCAGCTGGGTCATCTGCTGCCTCATCCACACAGAGAACTCCTCCTCCTGTGTCAAGCCCTGCTCAGCTGTGCCCTCTCTGGGGAAGCGGGTCACAATGAACAGCTCCTTCCTCTACACCTCACAGCCCAGGTACACAATCTGTCACCAGCATTTGTCTGTCCCAGCCAGATTGGGGTCTCCTTGAGGCTAGGGACACTGACATGTCCATCCTTATCTTACCAGTGCGAGGCACATGGACAGCCATCAGGCTTTACTCAGAAGGTTCCACCTGCCCAAGAAGGTGAGGTGGGTCAGCCTGGGGGTTCAAAACTAAGGAGCTAAGAAATGGGGGAGCAGGGCAGAAGGAACAGCTCCAAGGAGAGGCAGGGTGTCTCCCTGGGAAGGGAAGGACTGCACTGCTCAGCCAGCACCTCAGGCAGGTGGGGATGGGCGGGGTGCACCCCTTCCTCCCTTTCCAAGGGAGCACAGCAGTCTTGGCAGAGGAGAAGGACCGGCTCTGCCTCTTGCTCCTGGGATTCATCGAGAGCCTCCAAAGTCTGNTGCTCAGCCAGCACCTCAGGCAGGTGGGGATGGGCGGGGTGCACCCCTTCCTCCCTTTCCAAGGGAGCACAGCAGTCTTGGCAGAGGAGAAGGACCGGCTCTGCCTCTTGCTCCTGGGATTCATCGAGAGCCTCCAAAGTCTGTTTGTGCCCCAGGTCGGGTGGGAAACACAAGAAATCCCATCTGCAGTGAGCAGCTCAGAGGAGCAGAGTGGGTGGCAGGCTCTACAGTGATTCCCTGACACAGTGAGAGAGAAACACCACAAAGGGACCCACAGGAGGGCCCCGCGCTACGCGTGACTGTCAGCCAGTCCTGACCTCATCCTCCATGGTGCAGGGGTCCTGAGCAAGTCTCTGGCTGGACACTGTGCCAGGGCGACCCCTTTGCCACACAGCCCTGCAGCCTTGACCTTCCCGTTTAGCGTCAGCCTTAGCTAAGCTAGCTCATCTTGGGAGCCAGGCCACGCAGGCAGATGAGTGCTCCCACTCAGCCTCATCAATCAGGGAACAGTGCAGAGGCTGAGCGCAGAAGGCCCGGGGGAACTCAGTCTTCAGGGTTCAAATCTGGGAGACTAAATACCCAGAAATGATGCCCCACAAGCTTCTAGGATAGTAGCTAGAGACACAGGTGCGCTTGGGGCTAAAATTCCTGCACCTGAGCAGCATATTAGGGAGGAAGGACAGTCATGAGCCAGAGGCACTGCCCAGGGTAACAAGCCTGGGCTGGAGGCAGAATGCTGCTGTTCCTCAGACTAACTTCTGACACCACAGGCAGACGATCATAAACATCGCACTTCTCTCAGAACTCGAGTATTCCTGCGGGGAACTGCTCCCATTCTTTACCCCTCAGGAGAACCACCTGTGAGCTGGTTGTTCTTGGGTCCCCTCCTAACTGGTGTAGTAACTGGTTTCCCACCAAAGGGCTCATTAAAGTTCAGCATGTCCTTGAAGGTATCCTGTGACACCTCCCTCAGAGATGGACCTTCTAATGTTGCATTGCTCGAAAGTTTCTCAAGCTGGTATCACCAGGTGAGGTCCTATAAACTCATTCTTAAGTCCACATACTTTGCTTTGGAAAGTTGCCAAGACTTTCAGCATCTTAGCATCTTCCATTTCAAAGGGCCTGCAACTCACTACCTTTCTTTCATTTCACAAGTACTTTGAGCGTGCCTGTTAACATGGAGCCCCATACTAGATGCCTCAGGGAAGACAGGTGAACACCCTTTCATGGAGGTCGCAGCCTGCATTCAGAAGCTCAATGACCCATAAAGCCTACAGAGTCTGGTCCAGCGAGCCTGGACCTGGGGATGTGGCTAGTAGGAGTGAGGGGTGGGGGGCACTTGGCCCTGTTCACAAAGGGTCTACAGCCCAGTGGGGGAACCAAGAAGCCAACACAATCCTAAGTGCTCTGTGAACTGATCAAAGAATGTCAAAACAGGTGTACCAGGAAGGAAGGTTGGGAATAGCACTTGTTTTATATATTTTCATTCAGAGCTCACCCTCCAGCAGAATGAGATGAGCTGCATCTTTCGATTGGGAGTGTCAAGGGTCAGGGCCAGCTTGTGGGGAGGTGCTGCTTGAACAATCTCTGAGTAATAAACAGAGGTTTGCCAGGTATGTGAAGGGTGAGAGGGCAGCCCAGGCCAAGGAAACAACACAAGCAAATCTCCGAAAAACATCTTATGATGTGAGATAAGAAGCATCTTGAAAGAATTATAAACTTTGCTATGGGAGTTCAAAGAATTCCAGAGAAATTCCCAGATTAAAAAAAAAAAATGCAGTGATGTTTGCCTCTAGATACAAGAATGGGTGCCTGAGTCTGGTGCTGGTCTGATTCTCCTCCCTCTGCTTCTGTAGGGAATGTCTTGGAGACAGCTCACGCTAAAAGCCTTTAGTAATGTTTTCCTCCGAAGACACACCGATTCCCCACTGGATAATTAGGATTAGAGCTGAACCTTCTGGGAAGGTTCAAGAAGGATATTGCCTTCCCTTAAGGGCCTAAACTGCTGCAGCCCAGGGACCAGGGCTCCTTAATGATGCATTTTATCCCTGTTTGAATCTCATTTTCCATTTTGTAAGGGCTTGTACCTTTTTTTAGCTAGATGAGCTTGTTTTAAAAGCTGTCTATTTTATGCATGTGAACAGGTAAAAATGGAAAAAAGGGCTGCACTTGATAAGACAGTGACTTCCTTCTATAAAGTATTCTATAACGAGTGAGGACGGTGCAACTTTTTCATTCTTACAGACCTGGGCTGCTCTATAGCCAGTGCAATTGTCTCCAACCTGCTCCCACCCCACCTGACTCTGAGATCAAGAAGGATCTCCCTGGGCTGGGATCCTGCAGTGTACACCGTCAGAGTGGATATCTGGGAACTCGTGCAAGGGCTACGGGGACCAAAATGACTGAGGTTAAGCTCAGGGAAGGACAGGAGGGTCCCCAACTGACACCAGATGGAGCTGAGAGGACAGGACACTGTAGTGTCATCTGTTCCTGAGTTTCAGGAATTCTCTTTGGGAATTTTATGTTATCCATAGAAAGCAGTATCTATGACCTTGGAAACATGTTAAAACCCTCTGCAGTCAGGGAGAGCTGTGGTGACCCAGGCTAACACTGGTGGTGGGGTGGGTGTGGGTGGGAGAACTGTACTGGCAGCGGGTGGAGGGGTCAGAGTTGACTCTGGGGAGAGCCTGCACAGCCTCCAGGGGACTCCTTTGTTCCAGCTCCTCAGGTCAGAAAGAAGCACTCTGACCTCCTGGCTCCAGAAACTGGTTCCTCTGGGAATGAACACTTCCCAGTGATCTTTTAGACCCAGGGGATTTTTTTTTCCCTGCCAGAGGCTAGGTTCACAAGCCAAGTGTGAACAAACCGTGTGCAGCCAAACATCCTGGGAGGCCTAATAGGTATCATTTCTGGGGATGCTGCTGAGGCTGTGGGTCCAGACTTCACCAGGGGCCCTTCATACTCCCCAGCACTGAAGCTGGTAGTCAGGGACCTCCTCTATCACTGGCACCCAGCCCAGCTTTGCTGTGCTACAGACCTTCATGTGTGGGTCAAACTTTAGCTGGTACCTCAGGGGTTGAAAGAGGATACACAACTTTGGGCTTTAGCCCCCAAGAACCTTTAGCCTCAGACTTAATGACTGGGCTCCTGCTTTGTCCCAAGGATCCAGCACCACCAAGACATAAGAGGAAAGGGAATAGCTATTTACTATGCCAGGAACAATCACTATATGTAGAGTTCTGTCTTTACCTTCATTTTCTCATTTAATTCTCCCAGCCACCATTTGAAGTAAATAAGACTGATGCCCAGAAAGGAAAACCGACCTACTCAAAATCACACAGCATGAATATATTGTATAGCACAGGGAAATACAAACGTTATTTTGTAATAACTTTAAATGGAACATAATCTATAAAAGTACTGAATCATTGGGTTGTACACCTGAGACTAATATTGTAAGTCACCTATACTTCAATCTTTAAAAATCAAACAGAATGAGAAGCTCCTCCAACTTCTGTTTCAGAGAAAACAGTTGCTGCATACACCCCAAATACTAGATGAGAGATGAAAAATCCTTTTTAAAAAGTATCAAAACACTGGCAAGAAAGAAAGGAATAAGGTCAAAATCAAAGGAGAGGCAAGAACTGTGAAAAGTAGGGAACACCAAAGTCATTTTGGCTCTGTGGGTGTTGGCAGCCACAGGTATATGTGAATCTCAGTCTGAATGGCCTTGAGGTGCAATGGGGACAAATGTTAAAACTTGGGGCCTGTCACAAGTCGGGGACCTACCAGGAGACCCTTTTAGATTAAGCTGGCACCCTAGAAGGCCTTACCTCCAGGGGAAGGCAAAAGAAGAGGGGAAGGTATGTCCCTGAGCACTTGTAACCACAAGCTGGACTCCTTACAGAGTAGCTGCCCAAATTCATATCGCCTTAAGTCATGAATTTAGTTCAAAGCACTCCTGGACTGCTGCCTGGCAGAGGATAAATCCTCTTTGGAGGAAGGCAGCTCCACCTCAGGCTTCAGCAAATAACCATCAATAAGATTTCAGGTAACTTTGAGCAGTACACAAGTCAAAAGTAACCAAGTACATAAGGAAACAATGAACAAAAACCAGCAGAGCCCACAGACATGGATGTACAACAACTTCAGAGAGTGGACAGATTACAAGCCAGTCATGCATACTATGTTTAATGAAATAAAAGACAAGCTTGAAAATATCTGCAGGAAGTAGAAAACTATAAAATGTGACAAACCAGTTTGAGAAAGAAGTAAATGGAATTTCCAGAAATACAAAATCACATAACTGAAATTTTAAAATGCAGTGAAAAAAAACATATATATGTATAACTGAATCACTTTGCTGTAACCTGAGATTAACACAGCATTATTAATCAACTATATTTCAATACAAATTTTTAAAATAAAATGCAGCAGCAGATTAGATTTAGCTAAAAGGACAACTTGTGAACTGGCAGGTGGATTAGAAATAAACAACAGAAAACAGCATAGAGAGACCAAAAGATAGAAAATACGGAATAAAAGCTTAAGAGACATGGAAAAAGAGTGGTGTATCATTAGTAGGAGTTCTGGCAAGAGAGGAGAAAGAAGAGAAGAGAGGCAATACTTGAAAACATACTGGGTGAGAATTTTCCAGAACTTGTAAGAGATGCCATTCACAGAGGTTAAGTATCCCAAGAAATTCCAAGCAGGATTGAAAACAGAAGAGGAAAAGAAAGATTTACACCCTTAAACACATATAGTAAACTGCAGAAATACGGGCTAGAGAGGGAGAATCAAAGAAAAAGTCAGTGTGCTTAGATTACAGCTGGTTTATCAATGGCAACAACAGAAGCTGGGAGTGGGAGAGACCTGACAAGCCAGAATTCTTTATTCGGTGAAAATAACTCATTCACTCTATGAAAGAGCACAAAACAAACATTTTTCAGACGAACAAAACCTGAGAGGATGTATAACCAAGGAATTCTCATGAAAGGATATTGTTCAGTTCAGTTCAGTCGCTCAGTCATGTCCAACTCCTTGCGACCCCATGAATCGCAGCACGCCAGGCCTTCCTGTTCATCGCCATCTCCCGGAGTTCACTCAGACTCACGTCCATCGAGTCCGTGATGCCATCCAGCCATCTCATCCTAGGTCGTCCCCTTCTCCTCCTGCCCCCAATGCCTCCCAGAATCAGAGTCCTTTCCAGTGAGTCAACTCTTCCCATGAGGTGGACAAAGTACTGGAGTTTCAGCTTCAGCATCATTCCTTCCAAAGAAATCCCAGGGTTGATCTCCTTCAGAATGGACTGGTTGGATCTCCTTGCAGTCCAAGGGACTCTCAAGAGTCTTCTCCAACACCACAGTTCAAAAGCATCAATTCCTTGGCGCTCAGCCTTCTTCACAGTCCAACTCTNACTGGAGTTTCAGTTTTAGCATCATTCCTTCCAAAGAAATCCCAGGGTTGATCGCCTTCAGAATGGGCTGGTTGGATCTCCTTGCAGTCCAAGGGACTCTCAAGAGTCTTCTCCAACACCACAGTTCAAAAGCATCAATTCTTCGGCGCTCAGCCTTCTTCACAGTCCAATTCTCACATCCATACATTACCACAGGAAAAACCATAGCCTTGACTAGACAGACCTTAGTCAGCAAAGTACTGATTTTTTACCAACCTGGATATAACCATATTATTTGTATGGGTCTTGATAACTCATATCCATTAAATGCTTACTATTTGCTTTATACTGTTTCAAACACTTTACAAATATTATATCATGATCACAAATTTTTTCTTTGTAAGTCCTAGTCTTATCTGATATTAGAGTTGAGGAAAATGAGTCAGGAGATAGTTAATAAAAATCTGCTTCCTGAATATGTACTCTTGGCCACAAAACTGTAAAATCTCCCAATTAATGTCTTATCCAGAAAGTTAGTGCGAAGTAAGAAACTATCCAAATATACATTTTTCACTTACTGAGTGTCATTAGTACAATATATCTTCACAAAGCATATAAACTCATTGGATTAAATAGTGATCCACTGAAAACTTCTGAATGTACTCTGAGTATAAAGGAAAAATCAGGAAGATTTATGGAATTAACCAATGAAATGGTAGGTATTTTCATAAATGATAAAATAATGGAATGAATTCATACCCTAAAAGGATAGATTTCTATTCTATCCTGTGGGTAGAATTTTTTATACAAGAAANATGTACTCTGAGTATAAAGGAAAAATCAGGAAGATTTATGGAATTAACCAATGAAATGGTAGGTATTTTCATAAATGATAAAATAATGGAATGAATTCATACCCTAAAAGGATAGATTTCTATTCTATCCTGTGGGTAGAATTTTTTATACAAGAAATTCCCCTCTCTACACAACAAGAATTAGCTCCAAAGGAAAAAAAATAAGAGAATTTTTATCACTGTTCTCATCCAAGTCTTTTACTAGCCATCACCACCTTAACAACTCTTCAGTTCAGTTTGGTTCAGTTGCTCAGTTGTGTCTGACTCTTTGCGACCCCATGAACTGCAGCACGCCAGGCCTCTCTGTTCATCACCATCTCTCGGAGTTCACTNCATGTCCAGTTCTAACTGTTGCTTCCTGACCTGCATACAGATTTCTCAAGAGGCAGGTCAGGTGGTCTGGTATTCCCATCTCTTTCAGAATTTTCCACAGTTTATTGTGACCTACACAGTCAAAAGATGTATATTAGGCTAAAAAAAAAAAAAAGGCTACAAATGAACTTATGTACGAAATAGAAATAAGATTACAGATGTAGAAAACAAACTTGTGGTTACCAGGTAGGAGGAGGGGAGGGGTAAACTGAAAGATTAAGACTGACATATACACATTACTATACATAAAATAGATAACTAATAAGAACCTACTGTAGAGTACAGAGAACTCTACTCAATACTCTGTAATGGCCTATATGAAAAAAGAATCTAAAAAAGAGTGTGTGTGTGTATATATATACACACATATAAACTGATTTACTTTGCTGTATACCTGAAAACAACACAACCCTGTAAATCAACCATATCCCTAATAAAAAATGTAAATGGATGTACAGTAGGCAGAAAAAAAGATTATCCCGGATGGAAAATCTGAGATGCTAAAGGTATGAAGAGCCAAAAAAAAAGTGGTAAATATGTGGGTAAAGCTGAACAAACATTTGCTGTATAATATAACAGGAATTATAAGGTCCTATGAGGTCACAGTAAAACCAGAGAGAATTAAAGCACATTACAATAATGTAACAGTCAGGAGGGGGTAGACAGAGTTAACATGTTTCAAGATTTTGCAAAGAGGAAGGTAAGTTGATTAACCTTAGATCTTGATAGGTATGCATGTGGTAATGTCTAAGAAATCTAGAAGGAAAAAGAAAAATAAATACAGTGTATAACTTTCAATTAATAGAGGAAAAAAGACAATAATAAAAATATAAATTCAAAAGAAAAATAAACACCAAGAAATGAGAAAACAAAATAGGATAGTGGATTCAAGATCACTGTGTGTGTGTGTGTGTGTGTGTGTGTGTGTGTGTGTTAAGAACAGCCACACTGTTGTGCAACCATCACCCATCCATCTCCCAAACACTTCATGTTACAAAGCNCTGATGAGGAAACTGAGGCTTTGAGAAGTGAACTAACTTGCCCAAGGTTACCCAACTATGAAGCCAAGGTTACCCAACCTGGGCCTGTTTGTCTAATTCAGAGGTCATACCCCTGAAACATTAAGCTGGCATTCAAGGATTTTGGCGGGGGGCAGAGGTATGGTAAAATACCTACAACATAAAATATACCATCTGACCATTTTTATATGCCCAACTCAGTGGTGTTAAGAACAGCCACACTGTTGTGCAACCATCACCCATCCATCTCCCAAACACTTCATGTTACAAAGCTGAAAGTCTGTACCATTAAACAACTCCCTTCCCCCTTCCCCAAGTCCCTGACAAACACCATTCTACCTTCCACCTCTTGGTTTTCCAGGAATATATAGCGACTGGTCCCAAGCTCTCATCTAATCATCTCAGCCTTCNACAAAGCTGAAAGTCTGTACCATTAAACAACTCCCTTCCCCCTTCCCCAAGTCCCTGACAAACACCATTCTACCTTCCACCTCTTGGTTTTCCAGGAATATATAGCGACTGGTCCCAAGCTCTCATCTAATCATCTCAGCCTTCGCTCAGGCAACTCAGTCCTGTCCTCTGAGTATGCCCTGCGTGATCCTAACTCCTTGCCTTTGCTCACGCAGATTCCTCCTGCAATTTCCTTCTCCAAGCCCTAGTTATCTGAAGTCTCATCCTAAATATCTCCTCTCCAGGAAACAGCTCCTGCCTTTATCGACTGTCAGGGACTTGCATCATGCTCAACTTATGTGTTCACATGTCACCTGCCCTACTGGGCAGCGAGTTTACTAAAAGCCGGGACCATGCCTGGTTTGTCCTTCAGCCCCCAAAGTACCCTCTGCAGTGCATGGTGTGCATGTTTTCCGAAACCTTTAAATCCAGTTCAAGCAGACCGATAAAGGCTGCACACAAGCAGATCCTTTCCCAAGAAGTGCAGCTTGAAGGACAGGACACATTTTCCTAGAGTTGGGCACCAAAGGCATTCCTGCCCTCCCCGTGGTGCAGCAATGAAGTTCCTGTAGGCAGGGATTCTCCTGGTGGTGGAAGGGCTGCCTCTTCTATAGCCCCTCACCTTCAGGAATGAGCTCCAGCTCCTATTAAGTCCCAGCCTCCAGCCCTGAGAACAGTTTGCATCTCTGTGCCACCACAGCGTATTTCCTTTCCAGAATTCACAGGAAAACTATAAACTACAGCTGGCAAACCTCTCAGCTTCCTTCTAAGACTCAGACCTGGGCAAATCAAATCGAAGCAATCACTGCCAATTTGGTGCTGCACCAATGAGGCCAGGGGCTGAGGAGATTCAATGGAATGAGGAAGGATCAGTCCCGTTCCTGCCCAGTAGGAGCTTACAGTCTAGGTGGGGAGATAAGACACATGGGAAAGCTATGCAGAGGAAAATGAGATTAGGCCTAATTACCAGTTGCAGGCCATAGGGGAAGAGATTCCACAAGACTGAGCCTCAGAGAGGTATAGCGCGTGTGAGGGTAGCCAGGACTGAGGGAGCCAGGCCCAGAAAAGGCCTGCCCAGCTGAGAGAATCTGGGACCCAAGGTGATTCTCGGGCGACTGAGCACAGTGTCATTCCTATGTGAAAACCGAGGGACCAGAAGAGTATAGACCAGGTAAGGGGTGTGACCTCGAGGTGACCAGCCTAGATAGGTGGACAGAGGGCTGATGCAAGGGTCTGGGAAAAGAAGGTGAGGTTGGAAATGGGCCAAGCTGGCGACACCAGGCTGAGAAGCTTGGGATCTTGATGGGGACAGGGCTGAGGAAGCACTGAGGAAGATACAGTGGGCTGCGCCCCTTGCCCCATCCTGCCCCGCTTCTTTCTCCACAGACTCAGTGCAGTGAGCTGACCCCTGATCCCTGCAGAAGCACTCCCTTTCTAGATCCAAAACCGGAGAAGAAAAAATAAAGTCTAGATCCCCTCAGAAAAGGGTAAACCAGCCTCTCCCAAACTTTCCTTTGATTTGCCCCTAAGACCTTAAATATACCCTTTCAACCCCTTCATTCATCGCAGTTGCTTTTCTTTGAAACCATCAACAAATGTGGGGCTGTAGTTTGTCTTGCTGGCAGGAAAATTCCACACACGACTTGCAGCATTTAAAGGGTGGAATTGCTGGCCTGGGAGTAGAAGTCTGAGTGTGTTTCTTTTCTGGACCCAGGAGTTAAGTTGCATTGTGACAAGCTAGTTGGGTAATCTTGGGCAGGTCACTGAATCTTATGAAACCTCAGTTTGCTCACTTCTGATATGAAGATAACAATACCTGCTCCCATTCAGGAAGGCTGCCTACCTTCCAAGCACAGGATGTCTGTAAGCTAGGATGTCAGGCTAGTTGAGATTCCAGTTGTTTTTTAGAATTCTAAAATTTGCTTCTCTCTCCCAGCAGGGAGTTCCAGACCCTCTGGCTGTCACTATGAGTGAGTGAGTGAGTGAAGTCGCTCAGTCGTGCCCGACTCTTTGCGACCCCACGGACAGTAGCCTGCACCAAGCTCCTCCGTCCGTGGGATTTTCCAGGCAAGAGTACTGGAGTAGTTTGCCATTTCCTTCTCCAGGGAATCTTCCCAACCCAGGGATTGAATCCAGGTCTCCTGCATTGTAGGCAGACGCTTTACCGTCTGAGCCACCAGGGAAGTCCTGGCTGTCACTGTAAGAGATAAACATCCGGGAAGGCACACTGTCCCCAACACCACTGTCCATCAAGGCTGGAATGGCTGCAAAGGGAAGCTGTCCGGGTCTTTGCCTCCGTGATCAATGCCAGATGGGCATGCTCCAGGGCATCCAGAGCAGGGGGAAGGGGGATAGTGTCCCCACCAACTGTTTGAGTGTGAGCAGATCAGAGGCTGAACAGCTTAGGAGACATCAGAGACAGGACAGTGGCTTCGAAGAAGTGGAAGTGTGCAACTGTGGGGGTGGGTAGAGGACAGAATACTAACTAACCCAGAGCACCAGGAACCTTGGAGGAAAATGGCTGAAACTAGACCCTTCCCTCACACTGTATACAAGCATTTCCATGGATCATTGACTTCAGTGTAAGAACTAACATTATAAAATGACTAGAAAAAAAATACAGGAGAAATTTTTTATGGCCTTGGATTTGGCAAAGATTTCCTATATAATACTCAAAAAGCACAAGCTCTATACTGATCTAAAAGTCTTCATCAAGATTTAAAACTTTTGTGCTTCAAAATACATTGCTACAAAAGTGAAAAGGTCGCTAGGAGTCGGACATGACTGAGTGACTTCACTTTCACTTTCCACTTTCATGCACTGGAGAAGGAAATGGCAACCCACTCCGGTGTTCTTGCCTAGAGAATCCCAGGGGCGGGGCAGCCTGGTGGGCTGCCGTCTATGGGGTCGCACAGGGTCAGACACGACTGAAGCAACATAGCAGCAGCAGCAAGCACAGACTAGGATAAAATATTTGCAAACTATGTATCCACAACTGAGCAACTGAACTGAACTGATGTATCCACGAAAAGGCATATTTTGGTGAATATATATATATTATATAAATCATATAAATGTTACACATATATATTTAAATAAGCAAGTATAAACTTTAGTCTCCTTGATGTTTCAATATAGTTGTTACCTGATTCCATTTTACCACAGAAACTGTCAATAAGTTCCCAGAAAAAATATAATATATTTGAAGAGATATTTGAAATGCAAACCTTTTGGTGGATATACAGTTTGTAAATATTTAAATATAATACATAATCTAAAAATATTTTATGAACCTAAGATATATTTTTTATTTTAATGTATAATATGTAACATATAAAATAAATTAGAATTATTTTACCTATTATATTAATGTGAACAACCCAGCTTTAAAAATGGGCAAAGAATTTGAAGGGACACTTCACCAAAGAAAATGTATGGATGGCAAATAAATGCATGAAAAATGTTCAACATCACTAGTTATTTGGGAAATAACTAATGGTAAGTTAATAAGACACCATGACACATCCCCTAGAATGGTGAAAATTTAAAAGACCAATCAATTCTGAATGTTGACAGGGATAGGCAGAAACTGTAAGTGGAAATGTAAAATGATTCAACTATTCTGGGGAGAAGTTTGGCAGGTTTTTTTTAAGTTAGACACATGAGCCCGCCATTTCATGCCGAAGATTCATAAAAACATATACTCACACAAATTCTTATATTGATACATGAACATTCATTGAAGCTGTATTTCTAATAGCTCCAAGTTAGAAACAACTCAAATGTCCATCAACATATTAATGNTAAGTTAGACACATGAGCCCGCCATTTCATGCCAAAGATTCATAAAAACATATACTCACACAAATTCTTATATTGATACATGAACATTCATTGAAGCTGTATTTCTAATAGCTCCAAGTTAGAAACAACTCAAATGTCCATCAACATATTAATGGATAAACCAATTGTGGTATATTCATATGGAAGAATACTACTCAGCAACAAAAAGGAACAAAGTAATCATATATGCAACAACATAAATAATACTGCTGAGTAAAAGAAGGCAGATTAAAAAAAATACACACATTGTATTATTTCACACACATCCAATTCTAGAAAAAGTACACCAACCTATAGTGACTGACAGCAGATTGATGGGTGGCTGAGTGGGGCAGAAGGAGCAGGAAGGTGGGGCTTCAAAGGGGCACAAGGAAATGAGTGACGAATACGCTCAATGTCCTGACGGTGGTGATGGCTTCACAGGGGAGACCTAGGTCAAACTAATCAAATTGTATTCTTCGAACATGTGAGTTTACTATACATCAACTATACTTCAGTAAAGCTGTTCAAAAGAAGGAGGAGGAGGGAATGTGGCAGCCTTCAGCCCCTTGGTGAGACCACTCACTCTGCTTTCCTGGTTGGGCGCAGGCGTGGGTATGGGGTTTATCTACAGAACTATGATTTCACTGCCATCCAGGTATTCTTCACCTATTTGGCTATATCTCCCCGAGTTGTTTCAAGTTTCTCAAAGGCAGGGCAGTGCCTTCTGTGTCCAGCCTCTCCCCCTGGGGAAGAGGAAGATGACAAGGATGGAGCAGCCTCCGTGGGCAGCAGAAAAAGAGCTGGTCTTTCACTGAGACAAGTGGTGATGACGTGAGGATCCTGGAGAGCCCACCCAACCGAGTGGAGCATGCTGATGGCTGTCATCCTTGTTTGTGAGATGTGTAGCAACGCACTTGGGGAATACTCCTAACATTGCTGCAGAACTGGATAAGGCAGAGCTGAGATGCTGAGCCTCATCTGATTCCCGAAGGAGCTCACCCCTCAGGTCAGGCCTGTTGGACAAGATGGTTATTACAAAACCTACAACAAGTTGTGAAATAATTCTGGAGCCAGGAAGTCAACGCTGTGTGCAAAGTACTCCTCCAGCAATGGACAGAGCCCAAATTCCAATCTTTACCATGCTGACCTTGTTGAGATGTGTATGGTCCTCTGGACACACTGTCATTCTGGCTGACTCACCCAGAGGTTGGTGACCTTGCAAAGCCAAATTCTTAGCGCTCTCCCTTCTAGCAGCCAGGCCAGCAATTCTTCATGTCATCAGGGCTTGGCTTTCTGAGGGCCAAATACTCGACTCTACATGAGGGAGTTAATTTCTATTGCCTTCAAGCACTACAAGGGACTACAGTGGCAATGGTTCCCATTGTTGTTGTTTTGTTGATAAGTCGTTTTCAACTTTTTTGTGACCCCATGGACTGCAGCACGCTTGTCCATGGCTTTTCCCAGGCAAGAACACTGGAGTGGGCTGCCAATTCCTTCTCCAGGGGATCTTCCTGACTCAGGGATCAAACCTGTGCTTCCTGCATTGGCAGGTGAATTCTTTACCACTGAGCCACCAGAGAAGCCCAACGGTTACCATAGATTTATATAAACTAAAGTATGAACAAGGCTGAGAATGCAATTCCCCACCCTGCTGTCAGCCCTGCCAACAACTATGACCCTCCATCACCCCTTGTGGATTATCCTTGACAGCATCAGCCTCACTGAAGGAAAGCCTGATTCAAAATGTTGACCACAGAGTGGACATTTGGGACTACTTCTTTCACGACCAAAGGAAAAACTTTCCTCCACTCACAATACTTCTGATACCAAATGTGTGGGGTTTTTCCTTACATTCAGCAATTCTCACCTGGAATTAGAACAGACCCCAAAGACAAAAGGCTCAGCCCCACAAGATTGCCCCTCTTCAGACAACCATCAGAAGAAGTGGGTCTCCAGGTTACCCACACTTCTGACTCAGCTACAAATTGGAAGCTTCCATGACCCCCCTTTTCATATTCCATGGTTTGCTCACAGAACTCAGGGAAACACTATACTTACTATTACTGGTTTATTATAAAGGTTCCAAGCTGGGAACCGTCAAACAGAAGAGATCCAAGGAGCAAAGTATGGGAAAGGGACACAGAGCTTCCATGTCTTCTGTGGGCACATCACCTGCCCAGCACCTTAAGAAAAGAAAGAAGAAAGCATTAATCACTCAGCCGTGTCTAAAACTTTGCGACCCATGGACTGGAGCCCACCAGGTTCCTCTGTTGAAGGGATTTTCCCGGCAAGAATACTGGAGTAGGTTGCCATTTCCTCCTGCAGGAGTTCTTCCCAACCCAGGGATCGAACCCACGTCTCCTATGTCTCCTGCATTGCAGGCATATTCTTTACCAGCTGAGCCACTGGGGAAGCCACCACCAGTACCTTAACGTGGTCACTAACCTGGAAGCTTTCTGAAGCCCTTCATGTAAGAAGCCGAGATGCACATGAGCCTGAGACTGTTGCTGCAGCTGGCTTCAGCCTCTGCTTTTCACTCGCCACTTCCCTCCAAGCCACCTTCCTCAGGCTTTGGCCTTCTCAGCTGTGTCACTCGTGTCCAGTCTTCACTCACTCTGTGGACTCATATCAAAGCTGGACTTCCTTGGCCTGACTCCTGAGTATCCCCGTGTCCAGCAGTCCTCTCCCTCCTCTGGCTATTTTGTCTCCTATCTGATCCAACCTGGCCTTACCCCACACCCACCTGCCAAAGTATCGAGTTGGCTGGTCATGCTTTACAGGCATTCCCTGATCCCACTTGATGGAGGATGGTCTAGAAGGAATGAAGGGTATGACAAAGTATGGGGATTCAGGGTAAGAGACTAGAGGCTCCTCAGGAATTAGATGGGAACAGGCATGAGCTCGAGGCAGGTTTATTCAAGATTTGAGAGATATGCTTGAGGGGGCCATCATGACTGAGGGTGGAAGCCTCCTGGAGATCCCAGAAGCTGAGCTGAGGTGCTAAGAGTGGCTAAGCTGGGCTTGAGGCCAGGAATCAGAGAGACTGAGGGAACTCAGCAATTGGCTGGAAACAGCTCTCAAACTGGGCACTTTTGTCATCCGGACTCCCTGTGTTCTTGTCTGCAGCATCTCAGAGACACTGCTGGGCAAAGCACACCAGAGACTGGAAAGGCCAGAAGAGGAAGAGGCACAGTGGCCAAGAGAGCTCCCCCCTGGGGTGCTCTGCTGGATGCCTTGGAGAGTGGTTGCATGCTCACCTTGCAGACCTGGCTAGATAATCCCTAGGGCACGACACCACAGGTCTAGAACGTCAGAGTTCTCTTAGCTCCTTCAGGCCACACAAATACAGTCATAAATCCTGCCCTAAGGAATTTCATATTAACTGCTCCCATCTGTTTATCATCCAAAATATAGAGTGGAGCTGGGATGAGGTAGGAAACACATATTACAATTCAAGATACCAGGATCTCAAACAAGAGTCAAGGAGTTAATTTGGAAACATATAATCAACTCTCAAGAAGAGTGTGGCTCCAAGGCTTCTAAGAAATGAGAATGATGCTGAGATGGCAGCATCCACCTACGAGTGCCATCTCTAACCATCATCAGCCGTGTGGCATGTGCTGACCCGAACCAAGGCAGAGAAGCCCAGCACTGAGCCCAGTTCTGCCACGATTTGCTGCAGGATCCTGGGCAGATCACTTCTTTCCTGGCTTCAGGTTCCTGGTCTTTACGACACTCCCTGCCCTGTGTCAGGCTGCACAGGGAGGCTCACCTGCTGAGTGCAGGTCAGTCTCACCGGCCTGATTCCCCAGTAAAGGCTCTCTGGGCTGTTGATCTTCCCCCATCAGAGAAACTGAACTTCTCTAAACCTCTATGGCTCTCAGACAGCCTTGCTGGCCCAGAGCACTTTGGGGCCAGTCCTCTGAAAGTGGCCACTTCTCTCCATGTGACCCTGACAGAGGACAGCCTAAAGGAGAACAGAGAAAGGAGAAGCAGACCAGAGGCGTGCATGCCCCAGGGAGTGCTCGGCTTCCTCCCGCAGACCACAGGGCTCACTGCTGGTCTTCAGAGGGACAGAGTGTTTGAGCTGGAGGACTCCCGTGGCTTCTCTGCTCTGTGGCCTTGCTGAGTGACTGTCCTGCTCTGTGCCTCGGTTTCCCTGTCTGCCAAGGGGCCCAGTCGTGAGGATTAAGTAAGGATGTGTGTTAAACAAGTGTCATAAAACAAACACCTCACAAGTGTAACTTTCCTCCTTGCTGTCTTTCTGACCACCTCTCACTCATCTCCAGGCCTGGAAGCAACTGCTCTGTAGCCCTCAGTTTGCCATAAGTTCAGAGCGGACCTCCAGGCTCTGCATGAAACAGTTAATGAATGGCTGTAAAAATGTATAGTTACGTTACGAATAAACGGAATTTTGGGTGTTCCCTGTTGCTTTCTTTAAAATATATTATTTTTTCCTAGCAAACTCTACCACCAGCTGAATTTTGGAAATCCCGTGTTTTTGACAATTTTAGTGGATAGGAATAGCAAAAAATTATGTTAGCCCAAACCACTTTTTTTTTAAAGGGAGAACAAAATTGAAACTGAATTTATTTTTAGAAATGTCTTTTTGAGGGAAAATATTTATTTTTAAAACAGCAAGAATATTAACACACATATGAAAAGGATTTCTCTGACCAAGTATTTGGCTGCTCAGGCTCAAGAAATCCCAGAACTCTTCAAATTTTTCCATTCTGATCCGGATCCAATTTCAGGGCTTTCTACTCATACTGAACGGAATATGAGATTAACTCTTCTATTCTAAATAATATTTGTTGAGAAAACAGTTTTACAATTTTAAAAGCAAATTTGTTAAGAAACAGCTTTTATGCTGTTTCTTACCATGCCTTATTATTATTGTTTGCACTGGAGTGTAGTTCAGTTAGTCAAAACTGCCTAACTTCCACTGATGATTATCACTTTATATTTCACTAGATTAGACAAGGAGCCACATACTGGAGAAGCCAATCACAGCTGTAGTTGAGTTAGTCTCTAGAAAGAGTTTCCATACTTTTCCATCATATAGTTAAAACACACACACACACACACACACACACACTTATTTTTCTTGGCTGTGTTGGGTTTTAGTTGTGGCACACAGGCAAATGAATTAGAGTTACCTGTATCAACATGGAAGATTCTGAGATGTAACATGGAGCTGCCAGCCCTATGGGCACAGAGCCTTCATGAGCAATCTCTGTTTCACTGGGTCCTAGAGCCGGTAGGGGATGGCTTCCTAATGGTGAATATGACAATCATACACAAGACTGGTCTGCATCAAAGCCACCAAGGGTCCAATGCCCAAATTTCCAGCATTAGAAATTTAATCTTCTGGGTTAAAGTTAATCGGCTGTTTTAGAAATCAAAGAGATCCAATTAGTTTCTGGTTCCACTGTACTCTGCTGGGCAGCCACCGGCCACAGTCAAACCCCTTCTCACTAAAAAGCTCATGGAAAGAAGCTGAGGCAGGAAGGCTGAGCAGCAGGGTCAAGAACAAAATTGGAGGCATACCAGTAGTTAAGGTTGATGAAAGGAGGTCAGAGCAAACAACTGGGAAACATGAGGAGACAAGAAAAGCCAATGAGGGATTTCCCCGGTGGCCAAGTGGTTAGGACTCCAAACTCCCAATGCAGGGGGCTGAGGTTTGATCCCTGGTCAGGGAACTAGATCTCGCATGCTGCAACTAAAGATATCACGTATTGTGACAAAGATCGAAGATCCTACATGCCGCAGCCATGAACTGGCACAGCCAAATAAATAAATACATTTTTTAAAAGCCAAGACAAATCACAAGAATTTAAGGGGGCATTACAGAAACTGATCACATATCACAGAGGTAAATCAGTTCACATGAAAAGATGTCATTAATCACTTAACTTGACAAAATGCCACTAGTGGCCTCAGCAAGGGCAGTCTTGTTAGAATGATGGGGGTAGAGTCCCAACTTGGTGGAGAGTAAAAGAAGGAAATGGAGGCTCAAAATGTGGGTTACTTTCAAGACCTTTGTTCAAAAGACAGTGTGGGAGGTGCCCGGGTAGAGATAGTTAAGCTAAGGTTTTCTAGAGTGGGACAGAATTATGCTTGTAGAGAGAAGGAAAGAAAAGGGAAGGATTAGGGAATCAGAGAAAGAGGGTAATTTATTGAACTGGGTCCTGGAAGAGGCAAGAGAGGGTAGGAGGGGGAGCCTAGGAGGAAGTTGCCCTTGGAAATGACGCATGAATCCTGTTGGTAGCCAGAAAGCAAGGAGCTGAGGACCTGATACACTCCATGCTCCTAGAGCAGACATTACGGTCACTGGAGACAGAGACAGCAGTGGGGTGGGCCATCTGAGGAGAGCTGGACAAGCAGGAAGCAGCCACCATGGGGGATGAAATTAGTGTCTGGCCAAGTGTAAATAAAAGGACTGACAAAGAGCCAGCTGAGATGGAAACCACATCTCTGTAGTGGTGCTAATTTTCCTTTGTCCCAGTAGACCTGGACAGACCTGAAGCCCCACAGAGACACTGGAAAGCTGGATTATTCCAGGATGGGGTAGGCAGAGAGGGTACAGCTGGACATGTGGCTTAAGGCCACCAAGAGTGCTGGTTAGGTGACAGCAGCTCTGGGGACAGCTGGGGTTGGGGAACAGAATAGACTTCTCCAGTTTTCTTTTTCATAAGAGACAACAGTGTACTGTTGTATCTTAAAAGCCATTATATAGAAAAGCCATCTGAATGACTGGAGTTGATGTTTTCAACAGTGAAGTAGCAGGCTGCACCCCACTCTGCTTCTGGGTCACTCACCAGTCAGGGGACTACTATGGGCACACAATTTTCCCTGGCTACATCTCTGGGCCTCAGGTCCACTCCACAAACTCAGAGGTAACAACCAGAGGAGATTTCTGTCTTTACTTCCCACCCCTGCACCAGTGACTGGTACTTAAGGTGTTAAAAAGAGAAGTTTACAAGTTTCTAAAATGTGGTATTTTAGTCAACCTGATGAACCATTATTGACAGAATGCCTGGGTTGAAGACTGTTGTGTCCAGTCTTTGCTTTTTGAATAGTGACTTGCTGCTGACCACTGCAGCAGTTTTATCACCCTCTTAAATATCTTTAAGCAATTTGTCAGTTTTTCAGAATTTGGAGATGTGTTCTACTTTTTTGCATTTTACAATTTTTAACTCATTTTCTGGCAACTATTCCTGCTCTGCATTGTTTACACTCATAAAAAATCAGAATTACCTAAATATCCAACAGGAGTTGTTTATAGTCCTCTTTTCTCTTATTAGAAAAACAGGGACTGTGTGGTGGCTCAGTGGATAAGAATCCACCTGCCAATGCAGGGGACACAGGTTCGATCCCTGGTCCAGGAAGATCCCACATGCCGTGGAGCAACCAAGCTCATGTGCCACAACTACTGAGCCCACACTCTAGAGCCTGTGAGCTGCAATTATTGAAGCTCTCATGCCCTAGAGTCTGGCTCTGAAATGAGAAGCCTACCCACTGCAACTAGAGAGTAGGCCCTGTTTGCTGCAACTAGAGAGAGCCTGCAAGCAGAAACAAAGACCCAGCGCAACCAAAAATAAATTAAAAAAAAAAAGAAAAACAATACATGTTCATGTCATAAAAGGTAAAAGTGCAGACAGGAAAAAGAACTGAAGGATGTGTGGACTCCCTCCCAGAGACAGTGCTAGAATCAAGCCTTCCAGGTCCTTCTTTAAGCCTGTATATAGTGGGTTCACACCATAGTTACTTTTTGCAACCACTTATAATTGCCTTAAAGAATCCAGAACTCCAGGCTTAAGTCCCCAGGCTACGCCTCCCGCCCCCACACACCCGCTGCCTGGCTTGTGCCCTAGGGAAGGGGTTTTGTAAGTGAGAGCTGAGGGTGCTGCAAGGTAAACTTGAAGAGGAGGAGAAAGACATTGTGGGCTCTTGCTGGAAGGTGAAATGGCCACATCTACCTCACGGACTGCAACGCCCTCACTGAATAATCATGTTTACCACCACCCCAGGACATCTGTAAATCATCTAGAACCTTGTAATTTGTGCTTTTGGAGAGTTCCTCAAAGCCATGGGGAGCCCCTCAGCCAGGGACACTCAACTCATGGCCGGGTGGAGACAGCGAAACTTGAATTTGAACCATAACAGACGAGGAACAAAGTTCAAAGGATTAAATGAACTACAAATGCTAACCACCACCCTAAATGGTTGTTGTCCTAAAATAACATAGAAAGAGTGCCCTTTTCAGCATGGAGCATCCCAGGGTGTGGGATGTGGAATAAGAAGATGTGCTCCAGACCCTCAGAGGTGCTGCCTTTCCCTGCCCACCATCAAATTCTGTGGCCTGGTTCTTGCAGCCTCCAGTACAGGAAGATAGAACATGGGGAGTTTCTTTCATGCCCCTAGGACACTGCAGCAGACGGCATTCCCCATGCAGTCTTCAGAAAATTGATGGGTGGGTTGGCCTCAGTGGGCCACATGGTATATCATACTTGGTTCTGCCCCATTCTAGACCTTGAGAAAGTTACCTCATTTCTCCAATTCTCCAATTGCTACTGCTGCTGCTGCTAAGTCGCTTCAGTCGTGTCCAACTCTGTGCGACCCCATAGACGGCAGCCCACCAGGCTCCCCTGTCCCTGGGATTCTTCAGGCAAGAACACTGGAGTGGGTTGCCATTTCCTTCTCCAATGCATGAAAGTGAAAAGTGAAAGTGAAGTCGCTCGGTTGTGTCCAACTCCTAGCGACCCCATGGACTGCAGCCTACCAGGCTCCTCCATCCATGGGATTTGCCAGGCAAGAGTACTGGAGTGGGCTGCCATTGCCTTCTCCAGATTCTCCAATTACTTGCCCATAAAATAGGGACCCTGGTAGGACTATGAGGACTAAACTGAGGCTGTGTATGAAAAACACCTGGCACCGTACATGGCATGTACGTGGTGCCCAGTGAGTATTAAATTCTCTACCTCCCAGCCCAGTGGTCCCATCATGCCTTCTCAGACTTACCGCAATCTGAGTAAGAGCATCCCAGAGACGGGAGTGAACAGCATGTATTCATTCAAGTCACAGTTACACAAAGTGCATATGTGCCTAGCACCCTGGAACATCGACTTCACTTAAAGATTTTTCAAAATACTATTTTAATATTCAGAAAAATCTCATGGAGAAGAAAGCAAAATTTGCATTAACTTTAAAGAAAAATGTGAATCATCTGGCCCATGCCCCAGGCTTCCTAGGAATCCCATACAGAGGCTTGAAGGTGCTAAGTTAACCAAGGACATGACCTGAGGCCCAGGTCACACAGATCGTCACATTCTCCTGCAGTGAGTCACAAACCAGAAGTGACATGGTCCCTCCCTAGAAAATCAGGGTGGACAAGAACTGGTCCAGAGAAAACCAGCCAATTACACAGTGAGCCCTCATGGTCACTGTGTTCGCTGTCCCCAGAGCCTTGCTTGCACAGCCTGTCTTTCTGAGAGTCATCCTTGGACCAACTCTTTCAAGATTATCTCACCTTCAGTTCTCTGGAAAAGATACTCCCATTTCTAGGAAGACATCATGAAATTTGCTGTACGTCAAATCTGGGATGCTCAGGCAAGTCAAAGTTGTTTTCTCACTTACTTTCTAGTCTAGCCTCCAACACTTCCAGGGTCACCCTCCAAGGTCAGATTCCGGGATGTAAACTGGATGTAAATCCATCCATTTATTTTTGTTCTCTGTGCCCTGATGGACTCAGATCTGTGGGGTCCTCCTAACACAGGTCAACCTTGGCTGGAAATCATATCTCCCATGTTTATCTTCTCATCATAAAAATGTAACTCCTTCACTGAATCAATCACCATGTCAGATGTCAGCTAATTTCATATTTGATATAAACAGAAAAATAATAGCCATAACCATCTCTGAGTGGTGGGAATATAAGTGATTTCTAATTTCATCATTTTGCTTACCTGTATTTTCTCAATTTCAACAATGAAATTGAAGAATCTAAGCTACTCCATTTTGTAAGGTTCCAGGAAAAGAGCCTTTGGAAATCCAAGAGCCTTTAGAAATCCCTTAACCCCACCCCACTACCCGCGGACCAGTCAGAACCCGTGGCCAGCCCAGGAAATGGGAACCAATCAGAACCCAACACCTAACCCTTCCACAGAAGGTAACCAATTAGACATCTCCCAACTCAGAAACTCCCGTTTTTCAACTTTCTGGTGTGAGAATACCCTATATAAGCAATGTAACCCAGAGCTCAGGGCTCCTCCCTATAGCCGCTGCGTTGGTATCGGTGGGAGCCCCAGCTCGAGCTTTTGGTAATAAAAACTCTCTTGCTTTTGCATCAGATATTGGTTCCCTGGTGCTCA